>CAUHTR010001047.1:0-58440 GCA_959609185.1 Schmidtea polychroa | reverse complement strand
TCAGACTCCCTTCCAGAGTAGTAGGATGTGTCACCACTGGCTCATGTCACCTCTAACACACTACCACCCGGGGGGCGGGTAAAAAGAATTGTTTTCAAGGTCAAATTTTAAACAAAGACATATGACTCACCAAGGCCATTAAAACAAAGCCCATGACTCATCCGGTGACTCATAAAGGGAATTGAAACAAAGACCATGACTCACTCAAAGGTCATTTGATGACTCATCAAGGTTATTGAAATAAAGACCATGACTCATTCAAGGTCATTGAATGACTCACCAAGGTCATATTTTAAAAGTCAAGGTCATATTTTTTAGGGTCAAGGCCATATTTAAATTTCCAAAGGTCAAAAAAGGTCAAACCTTCACCCAAGGGTATCAGTTGAAAGGTATTTGAGATGTCCATTATATGGTCATATCCTCGAAGGTGTACGGTTGGTCAATAACCTTCAAAGGGTCAAAAATCTTCCAATTTCTCGACCCTTATAATATATATATATATATATATATATATATCATTCAAAATTTTAAAACCTTATAATATACTTATCAAACAAAAGGTAATTCAAAGGTGAGTTCGAAGGTTCAAATTTTAGAAACCTTAGAATATACATATCAAACAAACGGTAATAAAAAAGTACTCATCGATGACTCATTTATTTTTTGAACAAACACAATGACAGTAGCATATAATGAGGACTCCAGGACACTTTCAAGGTCATGGAATATCAAGATGAAATATAGGTCAATTGAATCATTTATTTATTTATTTATTTTTTTTTTAAATTAACATTTTATTTAATTACTTCTTTTTAATTTTTTCTTTTTAATTTTATTAATTAATTAATTTATGATGTTATATTTTATCAGAGGACAACGGATCGGTCACTGGATAATTTGAAGTATCTAGGAGCCCATCTTCAATCATTTTTGGATATAGTTGTAAGCGTAAATCTACATTTTTACACTCTAAAAAGAAGGAATCTGTGTCACCAGCAACGATATTAATTTGACAATTGAATTCTTCTCTATAACTCTGCAGTTCTTTATATTGAAATTGGTACATGCGAAGTTTGGATAAATCAAGTACGGTTTGTCCAATATACATTGGTCTATCTAAACACACAATTTCCTTATTGAGTATAACAGCAATGAGATCATCCGCAATCTTGATGCTACGACGAAACATAGGATGACTACAATAAGTTATCAATCTTTTGCTTTTGTTGCATAATCTCAAATTTATACGTTTCTTCAAGTTTTCCACAGTTTTACCGTATAAACTGTTGTTCTTTAACTTATAATAATCTTGCTGAAACGAATCCGTACTAGCTGCTCTCATTTTGGTATTGTAATCAATATATCCTTTGAAAATTGCCACTTGTTTGAATTCTACAGCACGATTAACTTTTGTGACTTTTGCGCCGTAACTCAACCACTCTGTCAAAACTCTACCATTAACTACATAGTTTTTCTTAGTCCCATGAGTTAACAACAGCTTTTCAACTTTACTACCAGGCGGATAACATAGCTCAGGAGCTATAGGTAAATCATCTAGTTTATCTTGTATACTATCAGGAATGACGACGTCAACCTCTAGAACATATCCACGATCTCCATCAAACTCATCCCCATTTGCACATCTTTCAACAATACCATTCATTTCAGTCTGATCTTCTAACCATCTAAATTCCCCAACAGGAAGTTTTTGCGACAGCGCCCATCCATATAAATTATTAACATCTAGGTATGACATTTGTGTTGATTCATCAGCTTCAACATGATGTTTGTTGATAAATGTCATTCCACCACGAATACCAGCTTCAAATAAACGGTAAAGCTCTGGATCTTGAATAAGTTCTACCGGTTCAGGTAACTGTTTAATAGCTGATGCCCAACTTAATCCGGGTATGGAAACAAACGATAGAGCCTCAAGTCCATCTTCGTCAAATGTTTTTTCTCTGAAAGCTTCAAAAACATCGGCCAACAGAAAAACATCCAGCTTGAGATATATTAGCATGTAATCTAGCAGTGTCTCACAGTTGTATTGTCGCCAGATTCGATTTGCATGTATATAATCTTCTTGACTAACTCCCTCCCAAATCGGTGGTAATTCTGTTATTGACTGTAAAACATCCATTGATGTAGCCATATCATAAGGAAAAATGGTTTTACAAGTCATCATCTGTGATTCGAAAACATCTGAGGTCAGTGGAAGACATGGTAAATTTTTTGATAAATTTGCCAAGCTGCTATTTAAAAATTGTAAAGAATCAATGAATCTAATTCTTCTGCCTTTCGATGTCGCTGTAAGTGTGAGAAACTTTTCTGTTGATTGAGGAATAACATTTAAATTCCAATCAGGGAATTTTCCAATTGCATATTTTAATATATGATGAATGTCATATCCACGAAGATTATGAAATACAACAGGTAAAGACGGATTGATTCTTCTAGCCAAGTTGCAATCTTGACATGCTGCTCCGAGATATTGACCAGTAAAATGATCATGATCTCGAACAGGTATATTGATAATCTTTTTACAAAGGTAGCAATGAGTTTGATTCGTAAATTCTTCCTGCTGTTCCCAAGTGAGTTCCATCATTTCCTTTGATCCATTAATTTTATACCACGGATAAACTATGTCTGTAGCTATATCATCCAATGCTTGTATGAACTGAATGATACAGTTTTCCCCAACAAATGTTTCATTTCGGATCGGACAACCTTGATGAAGAAGCACAAATTCAGATGCAATCGGCTCATGTTTTTGGAAGTGTTTGTCATCTAGAGGTAATATCGATTCAAAGTCCGCGTAGACAACAAACTGCTGTTTTATAGTTTTACTCCAGTCTTTAAATTCGATATATTTATTCTCTGACATTGAGTATAGAGTCGTCCGCTCCACATTTTTCCTACAAAGACCTATATGTCTTTCAAAAGCAGGACGTTTTCGAAACCCATGAAGACATGTATGACACCATTGTGATTGGATTCTGACTCCTTCTACTCTATCTCTGTAATTCAGCAGTCGATCGAGATTGGTTACAGCCAAAAAATGATAATTTAATTCTAAAATTTAGTTAATATTTTAATGATTAAAGGAAATATTACCTTCTTCAATCAATAAGAGATATATCTGAGATCCCGTCGAAGTACTTCTATATACCAAGTCAACGAACGGATTCTTGAAAATATCATTAGTTTTTTGTTTAATTGGATCTTTATTATATTTGAGAACATTGATCGCTAGATTAGGATTCATTGCTTCAAATTGGCAAATGTTAACCAACTTCATTGGAAACCAATCTGATTTCCATTTTAACTCTAAATATATATATATATATATATATATATATATATATATATATTTTTAGAATGATATAAATATATATTACCACTTAAATTATATTTCATTACTCTTTCTCTGTGGTGTTTTATGTCATCATAATGTAATACAGCCAGTATGCCATATAAAAAGCAGAATTGATCATTATTTTGAACATTAACTAAAGCCTGACAGTTTTTCAGGTAATTTGGCGTTTTAATGTAACTTGAACCTAAGTAAATATCTTGATTTATATATATAATAATGTAAATAAACTTACCAGATACATGTATTATGTCTGATAATTTAGTTAAAATCATAGTAACTTCTAATATTTTATGAATTCTCCACCCACTACTTTGTTGAGTGTATTTCTCCAACTTTTCTTTTAATTTTTCAATTCCATCATTAATAAATGAAGATGACATTGTAATTGCTTTATTCGACAAACACCATTTTTTAATTTCACCATCCTCTTTGATAAACTCTGCACAAAGTCCAAATTGGATTTTTACTGTCCCCATTCGTTGAATATGATCTTCTATTTCTTTGATGAGACAATCTGGAACAACAATGTCAGGAGAATTAATTGCAGATACATCGCTTGTCAATTCAACACGAGAACCATTTAAGTCAGACTCCCGACGTGGACACAATTGTATGTTAGAGTCTCCATTTCCGTAAAATATTGACTTTCGTTTTGTGGTGCCAGAGTTTTGTCTAACTATATTTATAATTAATATTAAACAACTTAAATAACATAACTTGTAACATATTCTTTAATCTGCTTAGGATCGTATGATGTATTCATTTTCGATTGTACTATAAAAAATTAATAATTGTTAATAGTAGAAAGAGTATTACTTTTAGTGATCATCCTGCTCTTCGTTTCTTCGAATCTTCTAAGATGGTGTCCGTGTTGTCGTACAAACATTAACCACCTACCTGGTGTTATAATGAGACATTCCGGACATATGTAACCCGATAAGGTAGAGTCATTTATCTTGAAATATGATGATGTAACTGATTTACAGTTCTCCACATCTTCATGACTTTCGGCAATACAAAATTTATATAAACTGCATCCGTTCACTAAAAGAAAATAATCATTAATATTAGATAGAGAATAAAAAAATTATTCACTTATATAAGTTAAATTAAAAGTTTAAATGACAAACATTTGAAAAGTTACTGCTTATATATTACACATGATTAAATTCTGACCAATCAAAATCAAGGAAGGGTAGGAAAAATAAATGCGTTGCAGTATTTTAAAAGTTCAATATATTTTAAAACACATTTTGATGCTAAAGTTGACTTATTTAACATTTTCATAATAATTTAATAAAAAATAATGTGATGAACCCACAAAGTAATATCATTTTTCATCAAATTGCAAAACAGTAATAACGTTTTCATATAATTGTAACAAAGTAATAACATATTTCAGATAAATTTTCAACAGTTGTAAAATATTTAAGCAAATTGTAACAAGATTAGAAAATATTACAACAAAGTAGTAACATATTTCAGAAAATTTCAACAAAGTTGTAAAATATTTATCAAATTGTAACTAAAATAATAAAAATATTGCAACAAAGTAATAAAATAATGATGTTAATTGGGACAAATCAATACATTATTTCGAAGACGGACAACAAATTAAAAAGAATATTGTAATAAATTGTGAAGTCTTTCAGTAAATTACAACAAAGTAATAACATATTTCGGAAATATTTCACCAGATGTAAAATATTTAAGCAAATTGTTATAAGATTATAAAAATATTGCAACAAAGTAATAAAATAATACAACATTTTAAACTCTAGATCAATCCATTTTATAGAAAATTAAATTTTATCTCTATAATATATGAATAAATATACAAGGAAATTACGTTAACTGTATGAAAAATACAAATTTATCGTAAAAACATGTGTGTATTACACACAACATACGAGACATAATTTTTTAATCAAGCTATTTTATAGAAAATTAAATTTTATCTATATAATATATGAATAAATATCCAAGGAAATTACGTTAACGTATAATAAATACAAATTTATCATAAAAACATGTGTGTATTACACACAAAACAAGATACATAATTTTTAATCAAGCTATTTTATAGAAAATTAAATTTTATCTATATAATATATGAATAAAATCCTAAGAAAATTACATTAACTGTATGAAAAATACAAATTTATCTTAAAAACATGTGTGTATTACACACAACATACGAGACATAATTTTTAATCAAGCTATTTTATAGAAAATTAAATTTTATCTATATATTATATGAATAAAATCCTAAGAAAATTACGTTAACTGTATGAAAAATACAAATTTATCGTAAAAACATGTGTGTATTACACACAAAGCGACAAACTAAAATTGTAATTGAGCCATTTTGTAGAGAATTAAATTCTGCCTATACATGGTTACACTTAAATCCCAATCGAACAAAGAGAAAAGAGAGAAAAAGAGAGAGAAAAAACAGTAGAGTAGGGTATTGTGTGGACCCGGGAACAAAGACATATGACCCGGGTGAAACCTTTGCATAGATCTCTTCAAGACCTTTCGAATGATGTGAATAAAATAAATTTTAATTTTAAAATACCGCAACGTAATATATTTTTAAAAATACCGCAACGTAATATAAATTTAAAAAAAAAATTTTTAAAAAAAAATTTAAAAAAAAAAATATTAAAAAAAAAATGTAAAAAAAAAATTTTAAAAAAAAAAATTTAAAAAAAAAAAATATTAAAAAAAAAATTAAAAAAAAAAAAATTTAAAAAAAAAAAATTTAAAAAAAAAAATATTAAAAAAAAAAATACCCCCCTCCCGGGGGGGGGGGTAGGGGGCATGACTCATATGTCTTTGTGATCATTTGTAATATTTTTTTTTTTAAATTTTTTTTTTAAAAATTTTTTTTTAAAATTTTTTTTTTAATATTTTTTTTTTTTAAATTTTTTTTTTTAAATTTTTTTTTTTAAAATTTTTTTTTTTAATTTTTTTTTAATATTTTTTTTTAAAATTTTTTTTAAAAAAAATTAAAAAAAAATAATTTAAAAAAAAAATTTTAAAAAAAAAAAATATTAAAAAAAAATTTAAAAAAAAAAATTTAAAAAAAAAAATTAAAAAAAAAAAAATATTAAAAAAAAAATGTTTAGTTATTTAAAATAATATTTAAATGTATTATTAAATGTATTATTGTATTTCTGACAAAGATATATTACACCCAATGATCATCTCATTAAATTAGAAAACAATTGTAACCCTATATTTCTAACTAATAAGCACTTTAATTGGTTAAATAATAACCAAATGATCATGTTTCTATTATAACTCCTTTTTGACTCGAACAAAGATAGAAATTTACTCCAAATGATAAAGAATTTCTACCAAAATTACCAATAAATATATTAATGACCATGCATTTCTCACGAAGTTATATTAATTATAGTAATGAACATTAGATGAATAAATTACCTATGAAATGCTAAATATGCATATCTTACCTTTTGCTAAATATTATTTTAAATAACTAAACATGACAAAGTTAACCAATAAATTAGTCGCTCGAAATAAGAATTCGGTAAGTTACATTCAAAATATTCAAATTATTCACGAATTTCTGATATCTATGATCATCCATTTCTCACTACCTAAGAATTTTTAACTAATATACATATGCCTTAATTAATATACCCTTGCGACGAATGTGACCAGTACCCTTACGACAAATACACATAGGGGGACAGAATATTTTGTCGGATAAATTCAGACTATATATAGAAACTTACAATATGCTATGGTTTTTATTGATTAATTTGTTGTATATTGCATTGATACATCAAAATGTCAGATAATATTTATAAATTAACTAAAAAATACACAAAAATACTATATTACCTAAGAATTCAGTTATGTTTCTAGTTAAATAATTGAAATAATTGGTATATGTATCAACTATATCAAAATATTTGTTATGAATCCTAGAATATTTTAATTAAATGGTACAGCCAAAAACCAGGGATTTCTAACTAAATTGGTAAATTTATCTGGAAATATTTTACTTAAGAAATCGCTATATTTAAAATAACCATGTACTTTTCACTAAATTGCCTAAAAATTTGCTATATGGTATTGTTAAATAAAATAATCATAATAATAAAATTAAAAATAATAATATTATGTCAGGGCATGAAAAAATAATATAATTGTATGACTAATAAATTTGCAATACAAGTGCATAATTAACAAAGACACTAGAAATATTATCTTTGTATTTTGTCGAAGATTATTATGGCATTAATATCAGAGGAGAATCAATGGACAGAAGAAAAGCATCATTATGATTTGTAATAATTGTAAATATAATTGTAAATATAATTGTATATAATATATAATTGTATATATAATTGTAAATTTCCATATATATAAATAACATTATTTAAAAAATTAATACAAATATTAAAACAAAATGAATTAATAATGAATATGTTTTAATCAAAAAGTATTAAAATAAAACAATAAATTTATAAAAACAAATTAAAACATTTATTTACGAAACAATAATAACCAATACTACTGTAGCACATAATGTCAACTTTAAAATATTGGTTAGGGTTTCTTCGGCTTTTCCAGCATCTTCATGGTTCTTGCGAAGTTCTTTTTCCCATTTTGATGAACTCATGGGTATATTTCATTCTGAATAATCTAAAATAATATCATATATTATAAATACCAAACCATTTTATTCATCATATCATCAACACTTGGTTGTTGCGTTCGTGCCCAATATATTTATAATATATATTTAATTACCAAGATGATTTCATATTATTCAATGTTTGAAAATTTTCTACATTATAGTACCGTCATTATGTATGGTAATAATTCATTTGACTTTGATATTGTATTGATTTGTATTGAGAACTTACATGTATATAATATGATATTCATTAATCAGTGTTGAACAGGCTTGACAATTGTGAACATTCTTCTCGTGACACTTAGAACAAACAATTACGTGACCACACGGTAAATACAAAACCGAAACTTTTCTTAGCATCGTTCAGTTTTTTCCGTTAGCTTATTTTCAATCAAATCGGCTTTTGCTATCCATTCATTCAATCTACTATATCCCGGTTTCAACCTTAAATACATGCAACACCAAAAGTATTCATTCAGTGAATCGTTGTTTACCACTGTTTTTTCTAAATACATTAAATAACTAGATAACTTCAAAATGCATTTATCATAATTAAATAAATCAATCAAATATTCAATAGATGAATGTTTGAAAATGTTTGAAAATTAAGTATCTTGTAAGTATCATGATCATTTATAAAATCTTCAACTGTGTTGTTAAAAAATTTCAATGAACGCTTATCTTCGGAATAGGTTGGACTTAATTTTTCCTTATTTCTAGTAGGATTTCCTTGCTATAAATGACATATATAAAAAATATTGACAAAATAATAAAGTTACCAAATGTGTTTTGTGATTTACACATTCATATTCAACAGTTTTACTTGTAGAAATCATCAGTAATAAATAAATTTATTAATAACTAAATTTATTAATAGCTAAATTACTTTTGTTTTTACATTTATAAAAATTGAGATAGCCAATCAAATTAGCGTTTTCACTATGTGAAATTGTCACCATGGTTGAACCTTCAAATGTCTAAGTAACATCATATTGTATAACAATAATAATAAGCATGACTAGTACCCTTGCAACCTGATGAGTGTGAGCAGAACCCATGAGGGGACAAAATATTTTGTCGGATAGACTAGGAGTATAAATAAAAATAATAATAATAATAATAATAATAATAATAATAATAATAATAATAATAATAATAATAAAAATATACTTTGAAAATAAATAATAAGAAATTTGAAAATAATTTTGAAAATGATAATAGTAATATTTTATTAATAAAATAAGAATTATGAAGAAAATAATCATGAAAATATATTGAAAATCGTGAAAATTATGAAAATGTTAAAAATCATCAAAATATAGAAAATGATGAAAACGTTGAAAATTATGAAAATGTTCCTGAAAATGTTGAAAATCGTGAAAATATCTAAAATGATGAAAATTTTGAAAATGATGACAATATTGAAAATGATGAAAACGTTAAAAATTATGAAAATGTTCCTGAAAATAATCATCAAATATTGAAAATCGTAAATTGATGCAGAAAAATAAGTTTTATAAATATTTAAGTAAATAATAATAAAACATCGAAAATAAAATAATAAGAACTTCGCAAATAATAATAATAATAATAATAATAATAATAATAATAATAATAATAATAATAATAATAATAATAATAATAATAATAATAATAATAATAAGATTAATAATAATAATAATAATAATAATAATAATAATAATAATAATAATAATAATAATAATAATAATAATAATAATAATATTAATAATAATAATAATAAATAGGAGTTTTACAACATTTATTTCAAAAATACACTGAATGAGATTCATCGATTATGACACCACAAATCTGACATCTACTACAGTTTTTCAAACATAAGGACCAAATTATTATATGACATTGAAAAAAATAATATTTTGAAAAATAATAATATGACCTTGAAAAAAAATAATTATAAAGTTATAATAATGTTATAATAATAATATTATTACCCTTGCGACATGTTGAATGTGACCAGTACCCTTACGACAAATACACATAGGGAGACAGAATATTTTGTCGGATAATAATAATAATAATATTGATTAAAACTTTGAAAATAATAATAATAATTTTGAAAATAACATCTTCCGCGCGGGCGTTAATATCTTTTCCAATAATAATGATAAATAAAAATATTACGTAATCGATAATTAAAACAAAACATATTATTATTACATATTCAACAGTTTAAACAAAATTAAATTATTGTGTAATCGATAATTAAAACAAAAAAAATATTATTATATAATTAACGATTTAAACAAAATTAAATTATTACGTATTCGATAATTAAAACAAAAATTAAAATATTATTATATAATTAACAATTTAAACAAAATGAAATTATTACGTAAACAATATTTAAAACAAAAATAAACCGCTGGAACAAAAAAAATAGATGTCTTGTTACATTTGCGCATTTATCTTTCTTTTCATCATTATTTTCTTTATCTACAAACATAAATTATGTATTTTATTCTTAAATGATTGTAGTCAACAAAATTTTGTAAGTAGTATCATAATATACAGCATATCTTTATTTAATGATATGAATACGATTTCGTGGATTAAAGTATTAATAATAATAGTTGGTGTGTACCAGAAGATTCATTTTGCTGACAAAAATTCAAGGAGAAAATTTTAATTTGTTAAAAGGAAGTAAGAAAAGCAAAATTTTACTTAATTAAAGCGTACTCCACTGACTTTTTAGTTCTTATTAAGTCAATAAATTAACAAAAACAACAGATAATTAGTTTTAATTTATATTTGTACTTTTTAATAGGAGTAATAGGGCACGTTAATATATATTGCGTAAGGGTGCCAAAGATACAAATGTGGCAATGATCATATTGCAATAATATAAATTAGATATAAACATTTCCTAAATACTTTCGGAATCATTTTCATTGGCAGTATCTTCTGTCGTTTTATTTTCTTTTTTCTCATTCGTCACATTTGCGCATTTATCTTTCTTTTCATCATTATTTTCTTTATCTACAAACATAAATTATGTATTTTATTCTTATATGATTGTAGTCAACAAAATTTTGTAAGTAGTATCATAATATACAGCATATCTTTATTTAATGATATGAATGCGATTTCGTGGATAAAAGTATTAATAATAATAGTTGGTGTGTACCAGAAGATTCATTTTGCTGACAAAAATTCAAGGAGAAAATTTTAATTTGTTAAAAGGAAGTAAGAAAAGCAAAATTTTACTTAATTAAAGCGTACTCCACTGACTTTTTTAGTTCTTATTAAGTCAATAAATTAACAAAAACAACAGATAATTAGTTTTAATTTTATATTTGTACTTTTTAATACAGTGAAACCTCTCTAATAGGACCACCCTTGGTTCCGGACCAAAAGTGGTCTTTACTAGAGGTGGTCCTATTAGAGAGGATTTTATTTTTATAAAGAAAACTAGACTTAAATTGAAGATTTTATTATAAAAACTCATCTAATGTTGTTTGTCTCTTCGATTTGGCTTCACTGTTATCAAAAACTATCATATTCGTCAACTTTTGTTCAGCTTGAAACATTATGTCAACTAATTTATTGTCACCCAGTTCCATTCCAAGATTCTTAATCTGCTGAATATAAGATAAAGATGTTTTTAAATCAATTTTTGGTAAATCAGATTCTTCTTCGTTTGGTTCAGAAACCTCACTTGATGCATCATCCAAACTAGTGTAAGAAGAAATCAGTTTTTCTTCCCAGTCACTCTCAAAACAGTTTTGTTCAAGAGAAATGTCAAGCTCACTAAGGTCAAAGTCGAAATCAAGCTTCTTAGCTAAATCTGTTACGTCTTGTTCGATCTCAGTTATAATATCTGGTTTAACGGTGATATCCGAGCAGAACCCACATTTTTTAAAACAGCTCTCAACTGTTGACGGCTTAACAGCATTCCAAGACTCCTTTACAAACTCAACAACATTAGAGAGATTGATTTTTTTCAACAACTCTTCTACATTGGCAGTTGTTTCATAAAACGACAATAATGAAGAGAGCATTCTTTTTTGATATTCCAGCTTGAAAGATCTAATTATACCTTGGTCTAAAGGCTGAGATTTGCTGGTAGTATTTGCAGGAAGAAATGTAAATTTTATATTGCTTAAATCCATTTTAGGATGACACGTTGCATTATCCAATACTATCAGGATTCTTCTCTTTTCTTTTAAAAGCTTCTCATTGAACTTGGTACACCATTCCTTGAAAATTGTACTGGTCATCCAAGCCTTTCTATTTGCGTGCCATTCAACACCCATTTTAGAGATATCGATGTTTTTGAAGCACCTAGGCCTTAAAGATTTATTAATTATGACCGGTGGCTCTTTTTCTCCCAACATATTAACACAAAGCATGATTGTTATTCTTTGTTTGGATTTTTTACTTCCATATGTTTTTTCTCCAGCACGACCCAAAGATTTCCCTGGCAACATTTTATAGAATAAAGCAGTCTCATCTATGTTGTAGATATCTTTCTTTTCATAGTTTGTAATAACATCTGGGATTTTCAAAAACCAATCTGATAGCACAGATGGTTCTACGGAAGCAGATTCACCTGATAAAACCCTCAAAGTAATATTGTTTCTCTTGAGGAATTTCTCCAACCAGCCATTACTAGCTTTAAACATATTGTTGTTTAGACTAATAGCTATCTTCTTAGCTGATACTTTCAACAATTCTCCGTTAATAGGAAAGCCTCGCAGCACTTTGTTTTCATACCACTCTAGAACATACTCATTGATAAGTTTAAACTGCTGATTTGTTAGTCGTTTTAGTTTTTTATTTGCATTATTGTTCCAAAGCTCCTTTATTTCTCCTTTGTTAACAATGATATTGTGGACTTGCGTTTTACTACAAGAAAATCGTCTTGCAATAAGTCTCTGTCCTTCTCCTCGCTCAGAAGATTTAATAACATTCATCTTCTCGCTCAATGTAAGCTCCTTTCTCGTTTTTTTACTCCCATTTTAATTTGAAAAAATATTTAAACAAAAAATATTTAAACTAAAATTATTTTTTACGAAAGGTGGTCTTAACGAGAGGGGTGGTCCTATTATGGAGGGTTATTTGTCCCAGTAAACTACTGTGTAAATTTGGTTCCGAAGAAATCGAGGTCTTAACTAGAGGTGGTCTCTTTAGGGAGGTGGTCTTAAGTAGAGGTTTTACTGTAGGAGTAATAGGGCACGTTAATATATATTGCGTAAGGGTGCCAAAGATACAAATGTGGCAATGATAATATTGCAATAATATAAATTAGATATAAACATTTCCTAAATACTTTCGGAATCATTTTCATTGGCAGTATCTTCTGTCGTTTTATTTTCTTTTTTCTCATTCGTCACATTTTCGCATTTATCTTTCTTTTCATCATTATTTTCTTTATCTACAAACATAAATTATGTATTTTATTCTTATATGATTGTAGTCAACAAAATTTTGTAAGTAGTATCATAATATACAGCATATCTTTATTTAATGATATGAATACGATTTCGTGGATTAAAGTATTAATAATAATAGTTGGTGTGTACCAGAAGATTCATTTTGCTGACAAAAATTCAAGGAGAAAATTTTAATTTGTTAAAAGGAAGTAAGAAAAGCAAAATTTTACTTAATTAAGGCGTACTCCACTGACTTTTTTAGTTCTTATTAAGTCAATAAATTAACAAAAACAACAGATAATTAGTTTTAATTTTATATTTGTACTTTTTAATAGGAGTAATAGGGCACGTTAATATATATTGCGTAAGGGCGCCAAAGATACAAATGTGGCAATGATCATATTGCAATAATATAAATTAGATATAAACATTTCCTAAATACTTTCGGAATCATTTTCATTGGCAGTATCTTCTGTCGTTTTATTTTCTTTTTTCTCATTCGTCACATTTGCGCATTTATCTTTCTTTTCATCATTATTTTCTTTATCTACAAACATAAATTATGTATTTTATTCTTATATGATTGTAGTCAACAAAATTTTGTAAGTAGTATCATAATATACAGCATATCTTTATTTAATGATATGAATACGATTTCGTGGATAAAAGTATTAATAATAATAGTTGGTGTGTACCAGAAGATTCATTTTGCTGACAAAAATTCAAGGAGAAAATTTTAATTTGTTAAAAGGAAGTAAGAAAAGCAAAATTTTACTTAATTAAAGCGTACTCCACTGACTTTTTTAGTTCTTATTAAGTCAATAAATTAACAAAAACAACAGATAATTAGTTTTAATTTTATATTTGTACTTTTTAATAGGAGTAATAGGGCACGTTAATATATATTGCGTAAGGGTGCCAAAGATACAAATGTGGCAATGATCATATTGCAATAATATAAATTAGATATAAACATTTCCTAAATACTTTCGGAATCATTTTCATTGGCAGTATCTTCTGTCGTTTTATTTTCTTTTTTCTCATTCGTCACATTTGCGCATTTATCTTTCTTTTCATCATTATTTTCTTTATCTACAAACATAAATTATGTATTTTATTCTTATATGATTGTAGTCAACAAAATTTTGTAAGTAGTATCATAATATACAGCATATCTTTATTTAATGATATGAATACGATTTCGTGGATAAAAGTATTAATAATAATAGTTGGTGTGTACCAGAAGATTCATTTTGCTGACAAAAATTCAAGGAGAAAATGTTAATTTGTTAAAAGGAAGTAAGAAAAGCAAAATTTTACTTAATTAAAGCGTACTCCACTGACTTTTTTAGTTCTTATTAAGTCAATAAATTAACAAAAACAACAGATAATTAGTTTTAATTTTATATTTGTACTTTTTAATAGGAGTAATAGGGCACGTTAATATATATTGCGTAAGGGTGCCAAAGATACAAATGTGGCAATGATCATATTGCAATAATATAAATTAGATATAAACATTTCCTAAATACTTTCGGAATCATTTTCATTGGCAGTATCTTCTGTCGTTTTATTTTCTTTTTTCTCATTCGTCACATTTGCGCATTTATCTTTCTTTTCATCATTATTTTCTTTATCTACAAACATAAATTATGTATTTTATTCTTATATGATTGTAGTCAACAAAATTTTGTAAGTAGTATCATAATATACAGCATATCTTTATTTAATGATATGAATACGATTTCGTGGATAAAAGTATTAATAATAATAGTTGGTGTGTACCAGAAGATTCATTTTGCTGACAAAAATTCAAGGAGAAAATTTTAATTTGTTAAAAGGAAGTAAGAAAAGCAAAATTTTACTTAATTAAAGCGTACTCCACTGACTTTTTTAGTTCTTATTAAGTCAATAAATTAACAAAAACAACAGATAATTAGTTTTAATTTTATATTTGTACTTTTTAATAGGAGTAATAGGGCACGTTAATATATATTGCGTAAGGGTGCCAAAGATACAAATGTGGCAATGATCATATTGCAATAATATAAATTAGATATAAACATTTCCTAAATACTTTCGGAATCATTTTCATTGGCAGTATCTTCTGTCGTTTTATTTTCTTTTTTCTCATTCGTCACATTTGCGCATTTATCTTTCTTTTCATCATTATTTTCTTTATCTACAAACATAAATTATGTATTTTATTCTTATATGATTGTAGTCAACAAAATTTTGTAAGTAGTATCATAATATACAGCATATCTTTATTTAATGATATGAATACGATTTCGTGGATAAAAGTATTAATAATAATAGTTGGTGTGTACCAGAAGATTCATTTTGCTGACAAAAATTCAAGGAGAAAATGTTAATTTGTTAAAAGGAAGTAAGAAAAGCAAAATTTTACTTAATTAAAGCGTACTCCACTGACTTTTTTAGTTCTTATTAAGTCAATAAATTAACAAAAACAACAGATAATTAGTTTTAATTTTATATTTGTACTTTTTAATAGGAGTAATAGGGCACGTTAATATATATTGCGTAAGGGTGCCAAAGATACAAATGTGGCAATGATCATATTGCAATAATATAAATTAGATATAAACATTTCCTAAATACTTTCGGAATCATTTTCATTGGCAGTATCTTCTGTCGTTTTATTTTCTTTTTTCTCATTCGTCACATTTGCGCATTTATCTTTCTTTTCATCATTATTTTCTTTATCTACAAACATAAATTATGTATTTTATTCTTATATGATTGTAGTCAACAAAATTTTGTAAGTAGTATCATAATATACAGCATATCTTTATTTAATGATATGAATACGATTTCGTGGATAAAGTATTAATAATAATAGTTGGTGTGTACCAGAAGATTCATTTTGCTGACAAAAATTCAAGGAGAAAATTTTAATTTGTTAAAAGGAAGTAAGAAAAGCAAAATTTTACTTAATTAAAGCGTACTCCACTGACTTTTTTAGTTCTTATAAAGTCAATAAATTAACAAAAACAACAGATAATTAGTTTTAATTTTATATTTGTACTTTTTAATAGGAGTAATAGGGCACGTTAATATATATTGCGTAAGGGTGCCAAAGATACAAATGTGGCAATGATCATATTGCAATAATATAAATTAGATATAAACATTTCCTAAATACTTTCGGAATCATTTTCATTGGCAGTATCTTCTGTCGTTTTATTTTCTTTTTTCTCATTCGTCACATTTTCGCATTTATCTTTCTTTTCATCATTATTTTCTTTATCTACAAACATAAATTATGTATTTTATTCTTATATGATTGTAGTCAACAAAATTTTGTAAGTAGTATCATAATATACAGCATATCTTTATTTAATGATATGAATACGATTTCGTGGATTAAAGTATTAATAATAATAGTTGGTGTGTACCAGAAGATTCATTTTGCTGACAAAAATTCAAGGAGAAAATTTTAATTTGTTAAAAGGAAGTAAGAAAAGCAAAATTTTACTTAATTAAAGCGTACTCCACTGACTTTTTTAGTTCTTATTAAGTCAATAAATTAACAAAAACAACAGATAATTAGTTTTAATTTTATATTTGTACTTTTTAATAGGAGTAATAGGGCACGTTAATATATATTGCGTAAGGGTGCCAAAGATACAAATGTGGCAATGATCATATTGCAATAATATAAATTAGATATAAACATTTCCTAAATACTTTCGGAATCATTTTCATTGGCAGTATCTTCTGTCGTTTTATTTTCTTTTTTCTCATTCGTCACATTTGCGCATTTATCTTTCTTTTCATCATTATTTTCTTTATCTACAAACATAAATTATGTATTTTATTCTTATATGATTGTAGTCAACAAAATTTTGTAAGTAGTATCATAATATACAGCATATCTTTATTTAATGATATGAATACGATTTCGTGGATAAAAGTATTAATAATAATAGTTGGTGTGTACCAGAAGATTCATTTTGCTGACAAAAATTCAAGGAGAAAATGTTAATTTGTTAAAAGGAAGTAAGAAAAGCAAAATTTTACTTAATTAAAGCGTACTCCACTGACTTTTTTAGTTCTTATTAAGTCAATAAATTAACAAAAACAACAGATAATTAGTTTTAATTTTATATTTGTACTTTTTAATAGGAGTAATAGGGCACGTTAATATATATTGCGTAAGGGTGCCAAAGATACAAATGTGGCAATGATCATATTGCAATAATATAAATTAGATATAAACATTTCCTAAATACTTTCGGAATCATTTTCATTGGCAGTATCTTCTGTCGTTTTATTTTCTTTTTTCTCATTCGTCACATTTGCGCATTTATCTTTCTTTTCATCATTATTTTCTTTATCTACAAACATAAATTATGTATTTTATTCTTATATGATTGTAGTCAACAAAATTTTGTAAGTAGTATCATAATATACAGCATATCTTTATTTAATGATATGAATACGATTTCGTGGATAAAAGTATTAATAATAATAGTTGGTGTGTACCAGAAGATTCATTTTGCTGACAAAAATTCAAGGAGAAAATGTTAATTTGTTAAAAGGAAGTAAGAAAAGCAAAATTTTACTTAATTAAAGCGTACTCCACTGACTTTTTTAGTTCTTATTAAGTCAATAAATTAACAAAAACAACAGATAATTAGTTTTAATTTTATATTTGTACTTTTAATAGGAGTAATAGGGCACGTTAATATATATTGCGTAAGGGTGCCAAAGATACAAATGTGGCAATGATCATATTGCAATAATATAAATTAGATATAAACATTTCCTAAATACTTTCGGAATCATTTTCATTGGCAGTATCTTCTGTCGTTTTATTTTCTTTTTTCTCATTCGTCACATTTGCGCATTTATCTTTCTTTTCATCATTATTTTCTTTATCTACAAACATAAATTATGTATTTTATTCTTATATGATTGTAGTCAACAAAATTTTGTAAGTAGTATCATAATATACAGCATATCTTTATTTAATGATATGAATACGATTTCGTGGATTAAAGTATTAATAATAATAGTTGGTGTGTACCAGAAGATTCATTTTGCTGACAAAAATTCAAGGAGAAAATTTTAATTTGTTAAAAGGAAGTAAGAAAAGCAAAATTTTACTTAATTAAAGCGTACTCCACTGACTTTTTTAGTTCTTATAAGTCAATAAATTAACAAAAACAACAGATAATTAGTTTTAATTTTATATTTGTACTTTTTAATAGGAGTAATAGGGCACGTTAATATATATTGCGTAAGGGTGCCAAGATACAAATGTGGCAATGATCATATTGCAATAATATAAATTAGATATAAACATTTCCTAAATACTTTCGGAATCATTTTCATTGGCAGTATCTTCTGTCGTTTTATTTTCTTTTTTCTCATTCGTCACATTTTCGCATTTATCTTTCTTTTCATCATTATTTTCTTTATCTACAAACATAAATTATGTATTTTATTCTTATATGATTGTAGTCAACAAAATTTTGTAAGTAGTATCATAATATACAGCATATCTTTATTTAATGATATGAATACGATTTCGTGGATTAAAGTATTAATAATAATAGTTGGTGTGTACCAGAAGATTCATTTTGCTGACAAAAATTCAAGGAGAAAATTTTAATTTGTTAAAAGGAAGTAAGAAAAGCAAATTTTACTTAATTAAGGCGTACTCCACTGACTTTTTTAGTTCTTATTAAGTCAATAAATTAACAAAAACAACAGATAATTAGTTTTAATTTTATATTTGTACTTTTTAATAGGAGTAATAGGGCACGTTAATATATATTGCGTAAGGGTGCCAAAGATACAAATGTGGCAATGATCATATTGCAATAATATAAATTAGATATAAACATTTCCTAAATACTTTCGGAATCATTTTCAATTGGCAGTATCTTCTGTCGTTTTATTTTCTTTTTCTCATTCGTCACATTTGCGCATTTATCTTTCTTTCATCATTATTTTCTTTATCTACAAACATAAATTATGTATTTTATTCTTATATGATTGTAGTCAACAAAATTTTGTAAGTAGTATCATAATATACAGCATATCTTTATTTAATGATATGAATACGATTTCGTGGATAAAAGTATTAATAATAATAGTTGGTGTGTACCAGAAGATTCATTTTGCTGACAAAAATTCAAGGAGAAAATTTTAATTTGTTAAAAGGAAGTAAGAAAAGCAAAATTTTACTTAATTAAAGCGTACTCCACTGACTTTTTTAGTTCTTATTAAGTCAATAAATTAACAAAAACAACAGATAATTAGTTTTAATTTTATATTTGTACTTTTTAATAGGAGTAATAGGGCACGTTAATATATATTGCGTAAGGGTGCCAAAGATACAAATGTGGCAATGATCATATTGCAATAATATAAATTAGATATAAACATTTCCTAAATACTTTCGGAATCATTTTCATTGGCAGTATCTTCTGTCGTTTTATTTTCTTTTTTCTCATTCGTCACATTTGCGCATTTATCTTTCTTTTCATCATTATTTTCTTTATCTACAAACATAAATTATGTATTTTATTCTTATATGATTGTAGTCAACAAAATTTTGTAAGTAGTATCATAATATACAGCATATCTTTATTTAATGATATGAATACGATTTCGTGGATAAAAGTATTAATAATAATAGTTGGTGTGTACCAGAAGATTCATTTTGCTGACAAAAATTCAAGGAGAAAATGTTAATTTGTTAAAAGGAAGTAAGAAAAGCAAAATTTTACTTAATTAAAGCGTACTCCACTGACTTTTTTAGTTCTTATTAAGTCAATAAATTAACAAAAACAACAGATAATTAGTTTTAATTTTATATTTGTACTTTTTAATAGGAGTAATAGGGCACGTAAATATATATTGCGTAAGGGTGCCAAAGATACAAATGTGGCAATGATCATATTGCAATAATATAAATTAGATATAAACATTTCCTAAATACTTTCGGAATCATTTTCATTGGCAGTATCTTCTGCCGTTTTATTTTCTTTTTTCTCATTCGTCACATTTGCGCATTTATCTTTCTTTTCATCATTATTTTCTTTATCTACAAACATAAATTATGTATTTTATTCTTATATGATTGTAGTCAACAAAATTTTGTAAGTAGTATCATAATATACAGCATATCTTTATTTAATGATATGAATACGATTTCGTGGATAAAAGTATTAATAATAATAGTTGGTGTGTACCAGAAGATTCATTTTGCTGACAAAAATTCAAGGAGAAAATTTTAATTTGTTAAAAGGAAGTAAGAAAAGCAAAATTTTACTTAATTAAAGCGTACTCCACTGACTTTTTTAGTTCTTATTAAGTCAATAAATTAACAAAAACAACAGATAATTAGTTTTAATTTTATATTTGTACTTTTTAATAGGAGTAATAGGGCACGTTAATATATATTGCGTAAGGGTGCCAAAGATACAAATGTGGCAATGATCATATTGCAATAATATAAATTAGATATAAACATTTCCTAAATACTTTCGGAATCATTTTCATTGGCAGTATCTTCTGTCGTTTTATTTTCTTTTTTCTCATTCGTCACATTTGCGCATTTATCTTTCTTTCCATCATTATTTTCTTTATCTACAAACATAAATTATGTATTTTATTCTTATATGATTGTAGTCAACAAAATTTTGTAAGTAGTATCATAATATACAGCATATCTTTATTTAATGATATGAATACGATTTCGTGGATTAAAGTATTAATAATAATAGTTGGTGTGTACCAGAAGATTCATTTTGCTGACAAAAATTCAAGGAGAAAATTTTAATTTGTTAAAAGGAAGTAAGAAAAGCAAAATTTTACTTAATTAAAGCGTACTCCACTGACTTTTTTAGTTCTTATTAAGTCAATAAATTAACAAAAACAACAGATAATTAGTTTTAATTTTATATTTGTACTTTTTAATAGGAGTAATAGGGCACGTTAATATATATTGCGTAAGGGTGCCAAAGATACAAATGTGGCAATGATCATATTGCAATAATATAAATTAGATATAAACATTTCCTAAATACTTTCGGAATCATTTTCATTGGCAGTATCTTCTGTCGTTTTATTTTCTTTTTTCTCATTCGTCACATTTGCGCATTTATCTTTCTTTTCATCATTATTTTCTTTATCTACAAACATAAATTATGTATTTTATTCTTATATGATTGTAGTCAACAAAATTTTGTAAGTAGTATCATAATATACAGCATATCTTTATTTAATGATATGAATGCGATTTCGTGGATTAAAGTATTAATAATAATAGTTGGTGTGTACCAGAAGATTCATTTTGCTGACAAAAATTCAAGGAGAAAATTTTAATTTGTTAAAAGGAAGTAAGAAAAGCAAAATTTTACTTAATTAAAGCGTACTCCACTGACTTTTTTAGTTCTTATTAAGTCAATAAATTAACAAAAACAACAGATAATTAGTTTTAATTTTATATTTGTACTTTTTAATAGGAGTAATAGGGCACGTTAATATATATTGCGTAAGGGTGCCAAAGATACAAATGTGGCAATGATCATATTGCAATAATATAAATTAGATATAAACATTTCCTAAATACTTTCGGAATCATTTTCATTGGCAGTATCTTCTGTCGTTTTATTTTCTTTTTTCTCATTCGTCACATTTGCGCATTTATCTTTCTTTTCATCATTATTTTCTTTATCTACAAACATAAATTATGTATTTTATTCTTATATGATTGTAGTCAACAAAATTTTGTAAGTAGTATCATAATATACAGCATATCTTTATTTAATGATATGAATGCGATTTCGTGGATTAAAGTATTAATAATAATAGTTGGTGTGTACCAGAAGATTCATTTTGCTGACAAAAATTCAAGGAGAAAATTTTAATTTGTTAAAAGGAAGTAAGAAAAGCAAAATTTTACTTAATTAAAGCGTACTCCACTGACTTTTTTAGTTCTTATTAAGTCAATAAATTAACAAAAACAACAGATAATTAGTTTTAATTTTATATTTGTACTTTTTAATAGGAGTAATAGGGCACGTTAATATATATTGCGTAAGGGTGCCAAAGATACAAATGTGGCAATGATCATATTGCAATAATATAAATTAGATATAAACATTTCCTAAATACTTTCGGAATCATTTTCATTGGCAGTATCTTCTGTCGTTTTATTTTCTTTTTTCTCATTCGTCACATTTGCGCATTTATCTTTCTTTTCATCATTATTTTCTTTATCTACAAACATAAATTATGTATTTTATTCTTATATGATTGTAGTCAACAAAATTTTGTAAGTAGTATCATAATATACAGCATATCTTTATTTAATGATATGAATGCGATTTCGTGGATTAAAGTATTAATAATAATAGTTGGTGTGTACCAGAAGATTCATTTTGCTGACAAAAATTCAAGGAGAAAATTTTAATTTGTTAAAAGGAAGTAAGAAAAGCAAAATTTTACTTAATTAAAGCGTACTCCACTGACTTTTTTAGTTCTTATTAAGTCAATAAATTAACAAAAACAACAGATAATTAGTTTTAATTTTATATTTGTACTTTTTAATAGGAGTAATAGGGCACGTTAATATATATTGCGTAAGGGTGCCAAAGATACAAATGTGGCAATGATCATATTGCAATAATATAAATTAGATATAAACATTTCCTAAATACTTTCGGAATCATTTTCATTGGCAGTATCTTCTGTCGTTTTATTTTCTTTTTTCTCATTCGTCACATTTGCGCATTTATCTTTCTTTTCATCATTATTTTCTTTATCTACAAACATAAATTATGTATTTTATTCTTATATGATTGTAGTCAACAAAATTTTGTAAGTAGTATCATAATATACAGCATATCTTTATTTAATGATATGAATACGATTTCGTGGATTAAAAGTATTAATAATAATAGTTGGTGTGTACCAGAAGATTCATTTTGCTGACAAAAATTCAAGGAGAAAATTTTAATTTGTTAAAAGGAAGTAAGAAAAGCAAAATTTTACTTAATTAAGGCGTACTCCACTGACTTTTTTAGTTCTTATTAAGTCAATAAATTAACAAAAACAACAGATAATTAGTTTTAATTTTATATTTGTACTTTTTAATAGGAGTAATAGGGCACGTTAATATATATTGCGTAAGGGTGCCAAAGATACAAATGTGGCAATGATCATATTGCAATAATATAAATTAGATATAAACATTTCCTAAATACTTTCGGAATCATTTTCAATGGCAGTATCTTCTGTCGTTTTATTTTCTTTTTTCTCATTCGTCACATTTGCGCATTTATCTTTCTTTTCATCATTATTTTCTTTATCTACAAACATAAATTATGTATTTTATTCTTATATGATTGTAGTCAACAAAATTTTGTAAGTAGTATCATAATATACAGCATATCTTTATTTAATGATATGAATACGATTTCGTGGATAAAAGTATTAATAATAATAGTTGGTGTGTACCAGAAGATTCATTTTGCTGACAAAAATTCAAGGAGAAAATTTTAATTTGTTAAAAGGAAGTAAGAAAAGCAAAATTTTACTTAATTAAAGCGTACTCCACTGACTTTTTTAGTTCTTATTAAGTCAATAAATTAACAAAAACAACAGATAATTAGTTTTAATTTTATATTTGTACTTTTTAATAGGAGTAATAGGGCACGTTAATATATATTGCGTAAGGGTGCCAAAGATACAAATGTGGCAATGATCATATTGCAATAATATAAATTAGATATAAACATTTCCTAAATACTTTCGGAATCATTTTCATTGGCAGTATCTTCTGTCGTTTTATTTTCTTTTTTCTCATTCGTCACATTTGCGCATTTATCTTTCTTTTCATCATTATTTTCTTTATCTACAACATAAATTATGTATTTTATTCTTATATGATTGTAGTCAACAAAATTTTGTAAGTAGTATCATAATATACAGCATATCTTTATTTAATGATATGAATACGATTTCGTGGATAAAAGTATTAATAATAATAGTTGGTGTGTACCAGAAGATTCATTTTGCTGACAAAAATTCAAGGAGAAAATTTTAATTTGTTAAAAGGAAGTAAGAAAAGCAAAATTTTACTTAATTAAAGCGTACTCCACTGACTTTTTTAGTTCTTATTAAGTCAATAAATTAACAAAAACAACAGATAATTAGTTTTAATTTTATATTTGTACTTTTTAATAGGAGTAATGGGGCACGTAAATATATATTGCGTAAGGGTGCCAAAGATACAAATGTGGCAATGATCATATTGCAATAATATAAATTAGATATAAACATTTCCTAAATACTTTCGGAATCATTTTCATTGGCAGTATCTTCTGCCGTTTTATTTTCTTTTTTCTCATTCGTCACATTTGCGCATTTATCTTTCTTTTCATCATTATTTTCTTTATCTACAAACATAAATTATGTATTTTATTCTTATATGATTGTAGTCAACAAAATTTTGTAAGTAGTATCATAATATACAGCATATCTTTATTTAATGATATGAATACGATTTCGTGGATAAAAGTATTAATAATAATAGTTGGTGTGTACCAGAAGATTCATTTTGCTGACAAAAATTCAAGGAGAAAATTTTAATTTGTTAAAAGGAAGTAAGAAAAGCAAAATTTTACTTAATTAAAGCGTACTCCACTGACTTTTTTAGTTCTTATTAAGTCAATAAATTAACAAAAACAACAGATAATTAGTTTTAATTTTATATTTGTACTTTTTAATAGGAGTAATAGGGCACGTTAATATATATTGCGTAAGGGTGCCAAAGATACAAATGTGGCAATGATCATATTGCAATAATATAAATTAGATATAAACATTTCCTAAATACTTTCGGAATCATTTTCATTGGCAGTATCTTCTGTCGTTTTATTTTCTTTTTTCTCATTCGTCACATTTGCGCATTTATCTTTCTTTCCATCATTATTTTCTTTATCTACAAACATAAATTATGTATTTTATTCTTATATGATTGTAGTCAACAAAATTTTGTAAGTAGTATCATAATATACAGCATATCTTTATTTAATGATATGAATGCGATTTCGTGGATTAAAGTATTAATAATAATAGTTGGTGTGTACCAGAAGATTCATTTTGCTGAGAAAAATTCAAGGAGAAAATTTTAATTTGTTAAAAGGAAGTAAGAAAAGCAAAATTTTACTTAATTAAAGCGTACTCCACTGACTTTTTTAGTTCTTATTAAGTCAATAAATTAACAAAAACAACAGATAATTAGTTTTAATTTTATATTTGTACTTTTTAATAGGAGTAATAGGGCACGTTAATATATATTGCGTAAGGGTGCCAAAGATACAAATGTGGCAATGATCATATTGCAATAATATAAATTAGATATAAACATTTCCTAAATACTTTCGGAATCATTTTCATTGGCAGTATCTTCTGTCGTTTTATTTTCTTTTTTCTCATTCGTCACATTTGCGCATTTATCTTTCTTTTCATCATTATTTTCTTTATCTACAAACATAAATTATGTATTTTATTCTTATATGACTGTAGTCAACAAAATTTTGTAAGTAGTATCATAATATACAGCATATCTTTATTTAATGATATGAATACGATTTCGTGGATTAAAGTATTAATAATAATAGTTGGTGTGTACCAGAAGATTCATTTTGCTGACAAAAATTCAAGGAGAAAATTTTAATTTGTTAAAAGGAAGTAAGAAAAGCAAAATTTTACTTAATTAAAGCGTACTCCACTGACTTTTTTAGTTCTTATTAAGTCAATAAATTAACAAAAACAACAGATAATTAGTTTTAATTTTATATTTGTACTTTTTAATAGGAGTAATAGGGCACGTTATATATATTGCGAAAAGGTGCCAAAGATACAAATTCGGGAATGATAATATTGCAATAATATAAATTAGAGTTAAACATTTCCTAACTTCAGTTTCATTGGCAGTATCTTCTGTTATTTTATTTTTCAACTTTAATCTTCAGAAGAAATGAATTTATGAATTATGTTTTGGAATAATTATATTTTAGAGTAACAACAAGTCACTGTATATGATGTCAGCTTATTTTGAGATATATGAAATTCTTAGATCAAATAAAATATCTTAATTATTTATATTATATATATATATATATATATATATATATATATATATATATATATATTTTCTAAATTATACGTATTTTACATAGCAAATTTTTAGATATAAATTGTCCTCTTAAATTACGATATTTTCAAAGTTAATTTTAATTAGATTCAAAATTTTTATCGACAATTAAGTTGGGAATTATAATTTACATTTTTTTCTGATTTTTTTAAAATGAAGTTTATTAAATGGTTAAGAATGGATGTGTAATTTATTTGCGATCACTTTCTTAATTATTATATTAAGACATATTGTTCTAAGAAATAGAAAAATATCAACACACTATCAAGTCTATATAATTTTATTAATATTGTAACAATATATTTGTTTAAATATTGTGCTTCATTGACAATATTTTAATTCAAATTTCAAATAATTAAAAGTTACCATGCGCGTACGCAAGGGGGGGGGGGTTACTGGGGTTTACCCCTCCCCCCCCATGAATCCAACAACAATATAAAAAACTATAATTAATAAATATATAAACTTAAAACAATTTAAGAAATATTTTGAATGCCGATATATATATATATATATATAAATAACCCCCCATCTATATATATAAAAATAATATATATAACCCCCCCATGGATTCATCCTGCCTACGCGACTGAAAGTTATACTTTGTATTGACTTTTAGTATATTAATATTAGCCTTTTGATTTCTTTATTATCTTATAGGTGTCCTTATTCCGTGAAACCAGGTTTATATATAACAAGATAAAAGCTGTGTTGAAAATTTGAATTTATAATATAGATTACAAAAAAAATTTTAGTTCCTCAAAAGTTCCTAAAGATAATTATTTTAATTCAACTTAATTTGAATTTTAATTGGTTCTAAAATCAATAATATTTATATAAAATCTAATTTAATAAATCACCTAATGATCCGCAACTGGATTTTTTCTGATCAGCCTGTAAATATACAAATTTAATATTTTGAATCATAAAATCCTTGATACCTACTAAATATATATATATATATATATATATATATATATATATATATATATATATATATATATATATATATATATATATATATATATATATATATATATATATATATATATATATATATATATATATATATATATATATATATACTTTATTTATATTTGTGTATAATAAAAAATTATTTTAATTTCAAATTTTCAAACAAATCTTTTAATGGATAACATAAAACTACCCACTCATGATTTCTATCCGCGAGATCCTTAAAATATATTCCTACAAAAATAAATTTAAATACTATTCATTAACAATGTTCAGATTAGTTCCTTATCGAGTACAAGTGTTTGGTGGGAACAAAAAATACACTTTTATGAAGTATAAAGATTAAGGACTTCGTGTTGTAGCATGAATTTTAAATCTGTGAAAAATTCAAAGAAATGACTGCTTATGACAAAATATGCGTTAAATTAGGGTGTAGTTTAAATATCGGGTGATTGGCGATTTCTATGAGATGGTCATAACAGAACAGATTAGTAGGTTGCGTTGCAATACCCTTCTGATAAATATGAATATAACAAATAATTATATTAGATAATAATCATATGCAACGTTAAAATTCTTACATCACAATTTTCATTATCTACATTGTTTGAACATGAATTTTTTGACATTTTTTCTTTAGCTCTAAAAATATTCCGTAAGTAAATTCAAAGGAATGTCGGAGATAATTATTAATTTTAAATATTTGCTTATTCATGATTTACAACAGCTTTTGTCACACTAAGAAAATATGAGATATTTAAAAGTACTTACCAAATTACGTCATCTTATTATCATTATCATCTAATAATTTTAATTGTCTAATAACTTCTTTTTAATTATTTATTCAATGTTGATCAATTTAGTGTAATCTTTATTATATTATTTGAAATTTGCGTTTAAAAAATAGTTATAACTCTTGTAGAATTTTAAATTAATATTAATTATTAACATAATAGAATTTTCCACAACACACTTGCAAAGTTTTCGCGTGCACAGATTGAGATTCACTGATTAAAAAAGATCTTGAAATCGTTATGACTAATTTAAAATTTATTTTTCATAAATTAATTGAAGGTCAAAAATTGTTCATTATGTTTTATTTAGAAAATATACTTTCATTATTATATTAATTGAGAATCCTAAATATCAATTATATGACAAATCAGATTTTTGAAACCTTGAATTTTGAAAATGAACAAGTTGCCGTAGATTTTTATTATTGAAGATATACTTAGAAAAACACGTTCATTATCTTTTGGATTTTGTCAATACAACTCAAATAACTTTACTTGACCTCAGATCAGCTAACCCTGTAAGCTGTGTGGACAGAGTATTGATTGTATCCTTTTAAATTAACTAAAAATTTGATATTCAAAAATTTATTATTATTCACAATATCTTGAGCAGAAAAACATCCTTCTAAAATCATTCTATTAATTTAAATTACATAATTCTATTATAATTATACTTGCATTTAAATTGTTAATATATTATTTACAATGATTATTTACATACCATATTTATTAAATTATTAATGTACAATATTTAAATTAGTTAATTACTTAAGTTAAATAATATACCTTATTTAACCTATTCCTTACAAACGCTATGGAAGACAGCGTTAAAAAATATTTAAACGAATCTGACTCGATTTCTATAAATTTCTTCTTCACTTTTAACCTATGTTTTATTCTCAACTTTAGAACTTGTTTTCTTCATTCGACCTGACTGGTCAAACCATTCTTCTAGAGGAAATCTGTCCTCGTCAGTAAAATCAAATTCAATTATTGGTTCACGAGGATTCGTAGAAATTGTTTTTGTCAATTAAAGTCTAATTTCCTACTATAAAATTACAATTTCAAATTAAAATTGCCAAATACAAGCTTTCTATTAAGAGTATACCATCGAAGCTGAGACGTTAAAAAAAGATAAGGAATTTCATCGTGAATAGAAATGTTCGTTGTTACTTGTTTTAAATTAGACAGTAGTTTTGATATACTTTATAGGGCATGGTACGACTGTGTACAAAGCCCAAGGATAAGCATTTAAATTTTTTAATAACCTTCGGATATATTTATCATCTGAAAATTTATCATTGGAAAATGTATCATCAGTTTCTTACACTAAGAACTAAAACAAGGTCTTCCAAGTACATTTTAATTAAAGATCACTGGTTTTAATTTATTAAGTAATATTTATTGTTGGGTTTGCTTTGTTTTACTACTTCGAAAAACCACATGCGTATTCATCGCACCAAGTCAAGTTAAACGAAAAGGAAGATAACATCAAATATGTATAAACACAATAAAATGAATAAAAAGCAATAAGTAATTAACTAAACAAAGAAAATAATCAAAACACAATAGATGTGAATTAACGCAAAAAATGACGTAAAAAATGTCTAGATTTATATATTATTAAGAAATATTGAGATTTTCAAACATCTACCCAATAATTTATAATTCCATTCCGCGGTTTACTCGGCACTTTTTTTACACGATTTTGCTTTCATATGGGTTGTAAAAATATAAAATTTTTAAATTATTTGTCAAACTGAAAAGCGTATGCCTATTTATATAAATGCTATCAAACATAAGAAATTCCAAAATTATGCAAAAATTAAGGAACAACATCAACAATTTATTTCTTCATCTGATAAACAGAAACCAACCTTTTCTGCAAGCTATGGGTGGTTTGGAAGATTCAAACACAGGCATTCTTTGTATCATTTAAAAATAAAATGTGAAGTAATGCCTGGTTATGTGAATGCAGCAAGTGAATATTCTGCAAAGCTAAAAGATATAATTACTGCCAATTCATATTCTGCTGATCAGGTTTTCAATGCACAAGGTACCAGCTTATTTAGGAAAAGACATCCTACTAGAACCTACACAGCTAGATCCCTTAGACAGCTGGTGGCACAGTCAGTAAAAAACCGTGTAACCGTTCTTCTCTTATTTGCTTCAGGTAACCTTATAATGAAACTATTGGCTATTAATAAATCAAAAATACCATGACCATTCTAAATGCTTTTTTTAAATGTTGTTCCAAATGTCAAAGAATATTTAACTATAAAAAGAATGCATTTTAAAGCACCTTTGTTTACTCTTAATGAATACTCGAGAAATATATGCCCAAGTTGTTGATGGTGATATTCCGAGTATCATTGGAACCTGAATATCCTGAAATATTAGAAATGGTGCATCTAGTGAGAAATGAAGGTTTTGAGGACTTGGAAGAGACAGATATTCTTGAAATAGCAGAAGATCAAGAGTTTGATGAGGATGATTTAGTAAACATGGTTATCAATTTAAATGATCTTGAAGACGATTTTCATGAGGCGAATGAACCGGTTGTATTTACATAAAAATTATTCCCTAAAGACTTGAATTAGCTGAAAATTGAGTAACTATTTTCTACTATATAATCTAAACTTAGAACGGGCTTTCCGATTTCAGCAGAATAATAACAAATCTTTAGCTCAGTATGAAGAAGTATGCAAAAAATCCCAGTAAAAATCAATCATTAATTACGGATTTTATACGCAAGTCTCCTAGAGCTGAAGTTGTAACAAATCTATCAATCATCGAACCACAATCATCACAAACGATTTCCTGGAATGAAAGTGAAATATGAGTTATTTTATGAGATACTAATGATAGTGATTGAATTTTTGAAATGCTTTTGTTTTTTTTATTTTATACATAAATTATTAGTTTCATTTTTTTATTTTACGTTTTGTGATCAACGAAATAATTTTATTTTGTTTTTATCAAAAAATATAAATTATAATATATAATGATCCTATTCCATAAAAAAATTATATTTTCTAATTTTTAGCATTATACTTTATTCAAAAGTTAAATCAATAAAGTCTATAAAAAGTCCTTGTAAATAAAACTAAAAAGATATTAATATAAATAAATAAAATTACCTAATAATTATTTATAAGAAATAACTATGCAGTTATAAAATCATGAAAAATTTATGGAAATGTTAAAATATTCAAGGTCATACGAGCTGTAAAATAACTTATTAAAAGTTCATATAAAATAATTAAGTCAAAGAAACCATTCATTTCAATGATTTTTTAGTAGAATTCAAGATTAAAATTAAATAACTAACCAATATATTATAAATGACAATATTTTGTCATTTTTGGCATAAAAAATCTTTAAAAAGTCAATCTATATAAACATAAAATCTTTAAATGGGAAATTTCAAGTTTTAGTGCTATAAACCCATCTTTGATGTGTTAATGTGTTTGTTTATATCAGTGTGCTGCCAAAACTTAATAAATCGCATCGTCATCGACAATAAGTCCAGCCTCCAAGTTTCAGCTAGATTGGATTTGAGTGAATTAGCCCTCACAAAATTTGTTTGTAACAATCATTCAACCTCAGAGTTAAAAATAAACGAATTTAAAATTATTACAGGGTAAAGCAAAAAATCAGATGAATTTTGGTGTTTTAATGCACTTGTAGTAGTTCTAAAATGTTATTTTTTTCTATATTCTAATAATATGTGGTAGTTCAAAAAATTTGTCGACACCGACATAATCTCCGTTTAAAGATGTCTAGGGGCAATTGGGTGCTTGTATTGGTGCATTAGGAGTTGGGAAACTTTCGAAAGCGCGTGATTTTCGAATTTCCTTTACGCACATCATGATTGCACTGTAATAATTTCCTCGCATAACCTCCATCTTTGATATCCATGCCACCGCTACTTGCTGATTATTTCATTTAATTACTTTAATTTGATCTCTTAATTCGTCAATCTGTTTGGCAACTCTTTCTGACTGGGTGTTTTTGTTGGTATTATTTTGGGTATCGTTTTGTGTGTTGAGGTCTCAATATTTGAGATTCCCAAAGTTGCACTGGTGACTATATAGGTCTATCTAATATGAAATCAAAGTAGGGTTAGTAAAATATTTATTTTAAAACACAAAATATTTATCAAATACAAGTTCAGTTCACAAACGATACCACTGAAAAGATGGTGCGTCTTATATACTTGTTATATTATATATATGCGTGTTGTGTTGCTTGTGACGCTTTGAACATTTATGTTTTGTACTGTTTTGATTTAAAAACTAATAAGGATCTTCCCTTTTTAGTTTACAGTAAAAACGGTAAATTTTTGGGTGACCACTACTGATTTTGTGTCGCTATTTATATTATTTTACATGCACGTTAACATATGGAAATTTTATTTATTTATTTAAAGCATATGTCGTTATATTAATTTATTGATTTAAAATTTAATCATGTTTTTTATGGTGAAAATAAAAGAATCCATTTTCATGTTTTTTATGTAAGGAAAATTATATATTCATTTACCTATTTTAAACTTTATTTTATTTTAAAAAATATTTAAATTATTATTTATTACATGTTAAGAAATTATTTAAAAAAAATTATTATTTATTTTTCGAGCTGTTACATGTTGAGATTATTTTATTTATTTTTCTTGCTCAATCGAGCTGTTACAGATTGTCCTTATTTGTTTCTTTTTGCTCGAACCGAGTTGTTGTTTGTCTAACTGAAATTTACTCCAATATTTTATTATTCAATTAATACTGTTTTTAGCTTTAAAACTATTATTAAACTATTAAATTTATATAACCCCGTAAATTATATATATAATTAGGTGTGCATAAATACGCAAAAATAAATAGACCACTTATTTATAATTGTTCATAAATAAGATGTATAAATACATTAACAAAAAAAACTAAAAATTGTTCATAAATTAGATGCATAAATACATTAACAAAAAAAATTAATAAACCACCACAAGTTCAAGACGAGTTAATTGCCTATATAAAAATTGTCGATTTTATACTGGGATTAAGTTGAATTGGATGGATTGGATTGGATTGTCTGCTTCTGCCATTTTTCTTTATCTGTTTTCCGCATAAATATTGACTCTGTATTTGTTAGCTCATGTTCTATAATATTTTGTGAGCTCTAAATTTTCGATGACTCTGTCTCTGTCATCCAACATGTGTATTCTCGCTCGTTGGGTTTAGAATGAAATTGATTGCTTCCTTCACTCTAGTTTCTGCAATTTCATTGTTCTTGGCTTCAATTAGTTCGTTTTCTGATCTTTTTATGTCGAGTAGAATTTGATTCATTTCTGAATAAATTAGAATGTAATCATTGTTACCTTTCATTTAGGACATAGGAATTAGTTATTATGGAATTAATTTATTTAATAGGTAGGTTTGGGGAATTATGATGTTTTTTACCCATACTTTTATACAATGCATACATATAAACATAAGCATACACAAAGGATTTTTTAGAAAGTGAGCTTTTGCTTTCGTTCGGCACTAATAAATTTTCTTACTTTAAGGATTCTCTTGAATTAAGAGTCTCCGTCTAGAAGTTGGACTCAATTACGGTATCTCACGATAGATTTTACAGGCTGTGTGTCTAAAGTGTAGGGAAAATGCAGTAAATTAGCCATACCTTCACTTAATTGGCATATATCCCCTCGTTTCAAGGCATATTTAATCCTTTCAGCAAATTTATATCAAAAACATATAGTAATAATGTCAACTAGTAAATTTACAGTCTAAGCCAGTAGAGATAATATAATTTTTTATTATAAAAAATGTTTTTTGTTGTAAAACATTTAAAACTACATTGCGCAATAAATATTTTTTTTATTTATTTATCAATTTTTATTCATGTGTTCATAAAAAATTAAACTTTGTATCGTAAACATTATAATAATCATTTAATCATATAAAACGAATAAAATAGACTCTCATATATCATGAAATAAATATCCTGCACTTATGCTAAATATCGTGTCAAGTTAACTTTGGCTGACAAAAAGAATCTAGCAATGTCATTGAAGAATGAAGAAGTTAAAAATCATCGATTAGAAAACAAATATTCAATTTCTGTCGGGTTAGTTAGAAAGCTTTTAAATTTAGACTCAGAATATCTGCAGATCAACGAAAATGATAACAAGATTAGAATTGTAAAACTAAGGAAAACAGAGTATATTGAATCCAATTTTATGTAAGTGGTTTCAATAATTGAGAAGTAGAAACATGACAATATCTTCTGAAGTAATGTATTAATGAAGTAATGAAGTAATGAAGTAATGAAGTAATGAAGTAATGAAGTAAAGTAATCCCTTGAAATTGCTGAGAAATTAGGCGTATCTGATTTCAAGGCATCAACTGGTTGGTTATCTTCATTTCTAAGACGAAATAACATAAGACATTTAATAACATTTAACATTTAATAATAACATTTAGATAATATCTAAATTTAAGTGTCGAAAATAAAATTCGTATGTGATGAAGTAATTTAAGTGAGTAAAATACCTAACCTTTAAAAAGTTACAGATGCGTTATTAATAATAATAATTTTCTTCAATTTTTTGTTTCAAAAAATTTTTTCGCAAGGTTTTTTAAACTGCTCAAAAAAGAATCTAAAAACATTACTCACAATCTGAAGAACTAGTTGCTCAACGTCAATGTCGGAATGAATTTTTTTAAATAGACTTCCACAATAATTCGTATTGCTTTAATAACTCCAGTCTGCAACACTGTACTAACAATTGACTAACTTCAATTTACCAAGATTGAACAATTAACTATCCGCTATGCAAATAAGTCTTTCTGGATCCGAAATTCGACAAATGCACAACTGCCTAGGAACTCCAGGTGATACCACAAATCGAAAAAAATTAATCTTATTCTATTGACTTATGACGAAATTAATTATCCGACAGCTCCAAATACACATCCATGCCATTCAGAAAGTAGAATGCAACATCATCACGATTCTTCCTCGTAGATCACATGATGAATCTTATGATCAATACCAATGTTCCCTCTAAGCCATAAGCAGCAGTGCGCGCAAAGTCAGCTGCGCTGAGCAGCCTTTAAATACAAATGAGCGTCAAAATGCTATAACGTGGTTGTAAGAGTTTTAAAACGACACTACAGAAATATACCGTTATTATGCATCTGGTTATTAACATTGAAAATTTTTAAATATTCAAAATGAACCACATAATAATATTGAGTATCAAAAATTCGTAATGTTAAATTAAAAATACTGCGCTGAAAATAATTTTGCTGCGCTGGGGTGTTGGAGGTGCTGCGCGCGCGCACGCGCGCAGCTTAGAGGGAACGTTGATCAATACCCGTTTAATGCTTTCTGTAAACTAATAAAATGTATCTATTAATTCTAAGCTCTTACAATGACAGTCATAAACTTTTGGAAATATACTTCAACTTGCTACTTTAATGTTTCCTGTAGAGCATGGGTATTCAACTAAATATTATGAAGGGCCAAATTTTTCTTATAACGGCAATCGAGGGCCGTATCAATTAAAAAGTAGTTAGTTTTGTAGCGGATTACAAAGTAACAAAAATAAACTGGTTTTAGTGAATGTTATTCTATTACCAAGTATAATAATGTTTACCATTTATTTTTATATATGTGTAATATTCCAAGATATTGAAAGGGCCTTTTTCAAATTTTGGCGGGCCTGATTAGGCCCGCGGGCCGCCAGTTGAATATCCCTGCTGTAGAGGAATAAGTAAAAAAAGTTTACATTAAAAATTTCTTTTGTAAGAAATTTAACCCCAAAGAATTGTAATAAGAAAAGCTATAATGATTAAAATGGTAATAAAAATAATAAATCAATAAAAAATATTTTCAAATCATTTTGAAATACAAAATCTATGACAAAAAATAAACATATTTTGTGCAATCAATATTTTCACATCTCAAACAACAATCAAGCCCCGACTCCCAGCAAACAACACAATCAATATCGCAAAGTCGAACAAAATTCAAAATACTAATTACAATCTTAAAAGTTATTATTTTTAAAAATTTATGATTTGTCATCCAATAAGAAGTACGGAAAGAAACCAGCACCGGATAACCACACAATCTATACCAATGAAAATCATTGCTGAAATATTATCAAATTGCGGTCAAAGAAATCCGAAATTCCAGCGAGTGGAGCACAAAAATCTATTTACTCGACAAATTCACGAAAGCAGATAATTTAATTACAAAAATTGAAATTTTATATTAAAAATTAATTAGAATTTTAAAACTGATAATTTAATCAATAAAATTAAATGAATATATTTAATTGATCTATTTTAACAAATAATTTCACCAGTAATAAAATGCATTACAAAAGTTATAAATCAATTGGGAAATAATAATAAAAGTCCCAGAAATATAAATTGATAAATCCAAGAATGATAAAATTTATAAAATTAATGAATTAATTATAAACAAGAGAACAAAGTTTGATTAATTTCTCTTTTAAAAAGGAAAGCGATCGTATTTTTAGTCACGACATCATCGGAATGTTTCTCAACACTAAAAGATCAGTAATATCAAATAACCAAAACAACAATATTACTCCGCATCATTTAATAACCACCATTGACTTCCTTCAAAGTTACTCTTGCAATAATAATGGCCATAGAACGTATTACCAACGTGATCAATTACGGATATCAATCTGTATTTGATGTAAATATTTCCCGAAACTACATAAAACATAAAAAATTATCTTTTTCTATTCGATTTTACCTTCAATTTCAATTCTCTTTTCATCACATGTCACGAATGTGTCTATTTTTGCACCATCCTCCGTATATGATCCGCGGTTGAGATCTAGATACAATGAAATATCAATCCATATGTTAAAATAATTTTAAAGTTAATAGTTTAAGTTAATAAATAAAGTCATGAAATATCAACATAATTAGGTTATCAGGGGAATAAAATAAATATTTTGATTCAAAATAGTGATTTACCTTTTAAATGAATGTTAATATAAAATAATTTTGATTTTGTTTGATTTACCAAAGCGTCCCAATCTCTTCCAACGACTTTTAGTATTCTATTTCTCTGTGATATATTTCAAATCGCAGAAATTCACAAAAAATTAACCAACATTCAATTGATCAATTCTTTATTGTGACTAACCATAATAAATGGCATTAATGTTGTTTAAATAACTGGAATTTCACTATTTCAGTTATTTCAAATTTAGTAAATAAAAGCGTAATTTTTTAATCGACTTTTAGCTCAATAAACAACTTACTAAAATACATTTCAAATTTTAACATAAAAAATAAAAAGTATTCAAATAAAAGACTAAAATTAACAATAACTCTTCAAAAATCCATTTCCATAATTTATTCAATTAACTCTAAATTTAATTTAAATTCAAAATAGAATTCTTTAAAATCTATTTTTATACAACAAAATTATCAATAAATTAATTATTCTAAGACCTTTCATAAAAATAATATGATCCCAATCAAAAACATTTAAATTTACTGTAATTTTTTATGTAATTTCTCCAAAAAATTACAACCTGATAGTTCAGGTTGCAAATATTTATTAAGAATTGGAAATTTCGGCTAAGGAAATCATTATTAATTGAGTAAAATATTCATAAATCGAGAAATATTAATTGTAGAGTGGAAGTAGGGGTAGAATAATGTGAAATTCTTCATTGAAAATACTTTGAGAGGAAAAACCTTTAGAGAAAATAATTAACTGATTTATGCACTTGATAGAAAATTGACTTTATTTTAAAAATCCTAACTAGTAATCATTTAGTAAATTAATTTTATATTATTTTTTAGTAAATTAATTTTTATCGACCCCAACAGATCCATTTTCCCACTTGACAGGCGACAGATCGATAGATTTGCATTCAATAAAATCACATAAGTAGAGGGATAGCGGCCCACTAAACCAGCGGCCCTCTGGGACAAAGACATACCCCCTACCCCCACCCCCGCCATTTAAAATTTTTTTCAAGGTCAAATTTTAAACAAAGACATATGACTCATCAAGGTCATTGAGACAAAGACCATGACTCATCCAAGGCCATATGACTCATCCAATGACTCATTCAAGGTCATACGACTCACCCGATGACTCATTCAAGGTCATATGACTCACCCGATGACTCATTCAAGGTCATATGACTCATCCGATGCCTCATTCAAGATCATATGACTCATCCGACGACTCATTCAAGGTCATGTGACTCATCCGATGACTCATTCAAGGTCATACGACTCATCCGATGACTCATTCAAGGTCATACGACTCATCCGATGACTCATTCAAGGTCATACGACTCATCCGATGACTCAGTCAAGGTCATATGACTCATCCGATGACTCATTCAAGGGCATATGACTCATCCGATGACTCATTCAAGGCCATATGACTCATCCAATGACTCGTTCAAGGTCATATGAGTCATGCTAAATTTTTTAAAATTTAAATTCTCAGAGTTCCCGCCAATGGTTTTTATTATTTAATAGCTCATTCGAAAGGTATTTGAATGGTGAGTATTTGAGACCATCGAAGGTCTATGGAGGTTCAATAACCTTCAAAGAGTTCAATGGTATTGGTTACACTCAACATCTCACAAGGGTATTATTATTATTATTATTAATATTATAATTTTTATTATTATTATTATTACTATTACTATTATTATTATAATTATTATTATTATTAGTATTAATATATATACTCCGAGTTTATCCGATAAAATATTCTATCCCCCTATGGGTAATGCTCACAAGGGTACTGCTCACGCTCAACAACTCGCAAATCAACAAATCAACAAACATACATTTATTTAAACAATAAAATAATGTAAAATTAACAAAGGTAAACTAAATATTGATGTACTACTATTCGCAGCAATATTGTTTGAAATTGGTAACGTTGAATTGATTTTCAGATATTCTATTGATCCTTTGATTGTTTGAATTTCGCTTAATAATAATTCAATCTTTTTTAACAAATAATCATGCTTCTTATCAATAATTTTCATATTCTTTTTATTTTCAACAATAGAGTTATTGAAAACTTCAATATGATCAATCAATTTAATTTTTATATTTTGAATATTTACAAATGATAGTTCATAGCTGTTTTCTAAATTCTCCAATCTTTGAGATATTCTTTTCCTGGGTGCTTTGACCATTTTGGTTTGTCGAGAATATATAAAATATCCATCAACTTGGCTGTATTCGGACAAACACATATTGATTTATTAAAAGACTCCACTGTTATTGTTGTATTGTGTGAGCACACACTCGTTATAATAATTAGCAATATGGTTTTCATGGTGTATCAAATCAAAACTTTTCTTTTACATTTATAGTTTATCAACCAATCAGAATCATACGGTATTAGTATAAATAAAACATTATATTTTAAATTATTGTAGAAATGTCTCATTTTATGGAAAATATTTTAAGCGAAGTTATCAACAAGAACATCATGGAAAGCCTCAGTTACTTGGTCGATCGGACTGAAAAAATTATCGACGGGAATCACATCGATTACGAAGATATGCTCAAGTCAGATTGCCTAGAAACAAAAAAGTTTTATTTTCACCGGATATTTAATTGTCTATGTGATGATGAGATGAAGTGGACCAGAATAATAGTAGGGTTTGCTTATATGAAAATCATCATAGAAAAAAGTTTATGGGACTCCGAGCACTATTATCAGTGGTCTCAAGAAGTAATACTTTTATAATCTATATTTTAATAATATTTATTTTCTAGATAATCAAGTCCAAGTTTACACCATGGATAGAAGCCAATGAGGGATGGGGTGTATTGAACCAACTCGCCCGAAATGCAAAAGAAATCGACGACCACAAAATGAAGTTTAAAAACTATGTAAAACTTGCAACAGGTGTTGCTATTTTGTATGTTATATCTCGATTTTTAAATAAAAATTAATGTAGTTATTTTGTTTTTTAAATAGATTTTTAAATAAAAAATTAATCTAGTTATTTTGATTTTTAAATAAAAATTAATATAGTTATTTTAAATAAATTTACAAACAATAATTAACTAAAATTTATTAACACATTCGCAGTCGTCATCTCCACATTTCATAATATTTTCAACGACATGATCAATACAATCATTCGTAATATTATCTTTAGGTTCATCTATGGTTTCATAGATTTCCTCATCAATTTCTTGAGTATCGGTTTCTTGAGTTTCTTCCTGATCATCAAATCCTGAATCTTGACTCTCAACTACCCAGCCGATATTTAATGCATTTGTAACTGATAATATGTCTTCAATTTTTACACCAGCTATTTCTGCTAATTTTTCCAACAAAAAGTTGATTAATAATTCTTAATAATAAATAATTCGGTAATTAATTAATCATGTTAACCTTTTTCTGCAGTCATTTTCATCACTTTAAAGCTATATTTTAAGTTTGTTTATAGATTTTCTTTGTTAAATTTGCATGTCATTTGCATTTATGTTGCAATTAATAAAGAGAAAAACAAATATGACTAATACATTTATTAAATATAACATTAAAATATTTGTGAAAGTCTAGCAGACATAATTTTCCAAATAGGAGAATATACATCATTATTATCAACTTTATATCCCTGGATTGCAATTGTTATATACCAATTTTCATTTTCTTTGAAACTGATTTCATCAAAAGCATCATAAAATCTTGCATATCTATTGTTGAACCATGCATGTTGATTACATGATAGATTTGAATCTAACCGTTTAAAAACATCATCAATAGTTTTGACATCAATCATTGAAAGCGTGCCGGATAAGAATTGAAATTTAGTTGGAATTAGCTTGAATGGTGCAACCAATTTCATATTGATTTCTTCTTTCAAAAAATACATTTTGTAGTTGTGGAACATTTGAACTGGTTGTACCATTTCTTTAGGTTTCTCGGTGCATGAAATTTTCTTGGTCATAGCGAATAATGATTAAATTGAAATGTTACAGGGTTTTTATACCTTTGACTCATGCCTATCAACTAATCAGATTATAGCATGTCTTTGTTTAAATTTGCATGTCATTTGCATTAATGCTGCATTTATGTTCATATTATTGATGTGACATATTATTATTACTATTTATATTATTATTATTATTTATATTATTACTATTATTATTATTATTATTATTATTACTATTTATATTATTACTATTATTATTATTATTATTATTATTATTATTATTATTATTATTATTATTATTATTTATTATTTTTACTTTTATTATTACTATTTATATTATTATTATTATTATTATTATTATTATTATTATTATTATTATTATTACTATTAATATTTATATTATTACTATTTCAAATATAAAAACACGATAGAAAGAAAAAATACATTTATTAATATCCTATATCTACAATCCGGGAGTAGTGAAACCTCAGAGTTTTCACTAACTCCCATTCAACATAACGCCGATATCGATCGGCACAACATGAGCATCCGATGATGCATTGGTATTCCGTCACCATTTGTTTTATTGTCCTATTGATCTTCAGATCCCATAGGAATTGATGGAATACCTCCATGATTCGAATTTGAGTCGCATAGAATATCAGATCTGGAATGATCTCAGGTTCGCGATCCTTGATAATTTCTGCAATTTGCGGGTAATAATATTTTATCCGATTCAACATCACTTCTAAATATTTTTCTAAAATAACAAATATAAAAATGAAAATAATAAATTTAAAATTTACCGTAGTCGTCAATATCTTTCATTAGATTTGCTGCGCTTGGAATTTTGTACACTTTGTTGAATAAATGAATCCTAAACAAAAAACCGTTTGTTTAAATCAATCAATAACCAATTAGAAATTAACCAATTAGAAATCGACCAATGAAATTATCTCATTTCGAACATTATCAACAAATTCTCTATACTCCAAATTTCTCAACCCTAGCATGACAACCTTTCCCCTAGCAAACACGTTGACACACATAGGGTTATATTTTAATAGTCTTAGTGCCGGAAACAATTCGGGTTCAAACATACAATCACATTTTTTCGACATGTTATATAGATTGATACTATGTCTCATATCTATAGTAACGGTAATTGATTGGATTATAATATTATTTATTCGATATTGTAATTTATTAATATCCAAAGGTTTCTTACATCCCATGATTCTACATTTACCAGTCTTGAAAAATATTATCGGGTATTTCCCGCTTCTATCGATAATTTGCTGGGGTTTTCCTGGTGGGAACCTCATATTCGATACATCAAAATTTCCTCGATAATTTATATTTGCTAACATTATTAAATCATTTATGAAAATTAGTCTTTATATACAAATTGATCACGAGTTCATTAAATCATCGAATATAAACAAATACACATTTATAAAATTTTTGTAATGGAATTAAGAAATGATGCAGTATACCAAATCGTTGGTCCGAGTGGTAGTGGAAAAACATTATTTGTTTGTAAATTACTAAAATCAAATTTATTCAAATCAAAATTCAACAGGATTTATTGGCATAGGGGTGCTGATGAAGAACATGGATTAACTCAATCAAGTTTCTGTAAATTAAAAAACATGAAAATAGTAAAGGGATTCGATAAAAACTGGTCCAGCCGATTAAAGAAAGGTGATGTCATTATTATCGATGATTTGTATCAAGAAGCTAATAAAGAAAAAGATTTTAATAATTTATTTACAAAGATCAGCAGACATGTCGGTGTAACAGTTATTTTCATAACACAAAATCTATTTCATCAAGGTGGGGCACATCGAACACGTAATTTAAATGTACAATATTTAGTTATTTTCAAGAATCCTAGAGATGCAACAGTGATTGATTTTCTTGCACGTCAAGCATACCCTAACAATCGTAATTTTCTTATCAGTGCATTTCAAGATGCTACAAAAATACCTCATGGATATATATTTCTTGATTTCACACAACAATGTCCCGATGATTTACGAGTAAAAACAGATATTTTCAACCCAAAAGGTGCCATGGTTTATAAACAAAGTTGAAAACCTCTATGAATAATAATGTTTCTAAAAGCAAGGGTGAAAAATATTAGGAAATTAAGAAAAAGTATTAGAAAGAGTATTAAAGTTCCAAAAGTTCCACCAACAACTAGTTATACACCATCTAAAAAACTTGTTACTGAAAATTTCTCTGCAATGAATCTTATTTCGAAAAATCCTAAACCTAAACGTCAAACCCGTAAAACCCGTAAAACCGGTAAAAAAGTAGTTAAAAATCATCGTAGTTTTCCATTTTTTAATGCATTGTTAAAGGCCCCGAGTATGAAAAGAATGAATATATTGCAATCATTCCCAAATTTTGTTGTCGATGATTTACTCAATATTATACTTAAAGTAGTCAAAGGCAAAATTAAAATCAGTAAATCAAAAAAGCATTTATTGAGCAAACATAGGAAACGTTTGTTATCATTAGTAAATAATAAAAATCGTAAGCAAATGAGGAAAATTATATATAAACAACAAGGTGGATTTATTGGTGCATTGATACCTCTGGCATTATCATTATTAGGTGGAGTTGTAGGAAATCAATCATAAACAATGGGTGCTAATCCTTCAATGCCCGACATTAAATTTAATTTTAAATCTTCTTGTTGTAATGGAGAAGAATTGGACGGTTTAGAAGACGAAGCCGGTTTCGGTGGAGTGGCAAAATTAAAGAAAAGAGTTCCGAATTCGAGAAAAGAAACCCAGAAGTGGTTATCAGATCAGCTTGCGTACAGTTTGAACAAACCAATGCGGAAAAGATTTCCAACAAGAGCGTATAAAACATTTGGTATTGACGATTTATGGCAAATGGATTTGATGGAGATGATACCTTATTCGAAAATTAACAATGGGAATAAATATATTTTAACATGTATTAATGTATACAGCAGGTTTGCACGAGCAATACCAGTCAAGGCAAAATCTGCAAAAGAAATGTCCAAGGCGATTAATATTTTATTTAAAGATGGACATCCTAATAACTTGCAAACAGATTTAGGTATTATTATTATTATTATTATTATTATTATTATTATTATTATTATTATTATTATTATTATTATTATTATTATCATTTTATTGTTTTAAATAATAAATGCTGCTACCAAGCAATCATCATTTTATATTATTATTATTATTATTATTATTATTATTATTATTTTAGGTAAAGAATTCTACAATAGCAAAGTTAAGCAAATTCTCGATAAACTGAAAATAAATCACTACTCGGTACATTCTCAATACAAAGCTGCCCATGTCGAAAGATTTAATCGAACATTGAGAGATAGATTAAAGAAATTGTTCGTGCATCAAGGTAATAAAAAATGGGTAAATGTATTACCGAAAATAATAACAAGTTATAATCATTCATCACATCGAGGACTGAATGGATTGAGACCGGTTGATATTACATCAAAAACATCATTGACTTCTAAAATATCTGTAAAAATTACAAAACCTAAATATAAAGTTGGTGACCATGTTAGAATTAGTAAAATTAGTGCATCACCATTTATTAAAAATTTTGATACAAATTGGAGTGATGAAGTCTTTGTAATTTCAAAAATAAATACTAAACAGAATCCTGTAATGTATGTCATCAAAGATAATGATAATAATATTGTACAAGGGAAATTTTATGAGCAGGAATTACAAGTCATTCCTCCCCCAAAAGTATTTAGAATTCAAAAAATATTGAAAACTAAAAAGGTCGGCAAGGATAAACAATACTATGTCAAATGGCATGGTTATCAAAACCCGTCATGGATATCAGCAAAAGATCTAGTAAAGTGAATTTTTATACTATTTTGCCGAGCAATAGTTGCCCATTAATTCATCCAGACAATCAAGCCAGTAAATTCATGGTCAATCTTCAGAATCCGATTTCTTTAAATGGGGCCTGGAAAGTTGCACTGCAAGATTTTACATTTGTGTACAATACATTCCCATTTTATAGTCAATGTAAGATTGATTTCAAAAGGAATATTGTGAAAACATGTAGCGGTATCTTTGTTATCAGTAATTATGATAAAACATATCATATTCCGAATCAAATTTTAGATTCGCATTGCTATATGTTTTACAAGGATGGATTAAATATCAGTTGTGATTTTAAACCATTTACAATAACATTCGAAACTATTGAAGATGCCAAACGAATGGGTTGCAATAAGTTGAAGAATATTATTACGGAGACCGAGTATTTATTACGTTTTAATCTATTTGAAGCAAACAGTATAGTGAAAGAAGAAATCAAAATATCTGTGTCGTATAATGATGAAGTTGAAGAATCATTCACCTTTGCTGATGAATTATATTTTGATAAACTTGATGTATTACTTAAATATTTAAAGTTCAATTGTTCACACATATTTAAAAATTTGGAAATTGTGAAAGATTTGATGTTTACCTTCATTTTGAATGATGATATTTGCGAAGTTACATTTGATAAAAATTTGGCAAATTCACTTGGATTAGATAAGCAAAAATATCGAGAAATATCGACTGGTATACGCAAACCAAGAATACTAGAACATCATCAACAAATGTTCATATATACTAACATTATTGAACCCATAATTGTTGGTGATTCCAGTGTTCCTCTTTTGAAATCGGTATGGATTGGGAAATATGAACATGATGAAGTTGTCAATATAAATATCGATAATCCCATGTATTTACCAATAGCAAGTTCATGTATAAACAATATAGAAATAAATATTCGTGATGATAGTGGAAAACTTATAAACTTTCCAAAAGGTTCAAAAACTCATTTGACATTACATTTTCGTAAAGTAGATGGCAAATTCTGATATTATTAGTATGTATAGTGGTAGCCAATCTGGCGGTGAATTACCATATTTTATTGGTAAACAGTACGGATCAGGATGGTTGAGAACAATTGGTAGATTTGCATTGCCTATTCTTAAACGTATTGGTAGTTTTGGTATGAAAACTGCAAAAGATGTTATTATGAATGAACAGAAAATATTACCATCTCTAAAAACAAATGCTTTAGCTGAATTAGGTAAAGTTTTACCGGGGGTTGCAGGTATGTTTCAAAAAGAAAAATCTCCAGCTCCAGCTCCTGTTCCAAAACGTAAAAGACATGGAATATCACGTATAAACAAACGAATGAAAGGACATGGAACTATATTTGCAAAATGATTTGTGGTAAATCTGAATTATGTATATTTGATAATGTTAACGTACCTTAAATTGGACGTATTCCTCTTGGCAGATTATTTTCAGCAATTCCGTGCCAAAGCAATTGCTTATAACGGCCTTGAACCTCTAAACTTATATGGAATTCCAGGTATGTCATGGGCGTCAGCACTCATGATATTACAGGAACCTATAGAAGTTCTACAGGATATGGAAATGTATAATTTCTACGAAGGTGGAATACGGGGCGGGTTAACATTTGTTAACAAACATTATGTAGCAAGTTCTGAAGATACAGAACTTTTGTATATAGATATAAATAATTTATATGGTTGGGCTCTTAGCCAAAATCTTCCGTATGGTGACTTTGTTTGGGTGTATGAAAATCTGAATGATGTGTTGAGTGAATGCGTGAATGCAGATATTGAAAACCTTCAATATGGTTATACTATGGAAGTAGACATCAATATCCCTAATCGTGTGCATGAATATTTGAATGATTTTCCGCTTGCTCCGGAAAAAATGTGTCCACCTAATTCAAAGGTTGAGAAGCTTATGCTCACGCATTTGCCTAAGAAGAACCATGTTCTTCATTGGCGGCTTCTCAAGCTGTATATAGAATTAGGTGCGGAAGTTGAGCATGTACATAGAGCAATTAAATTTAAACAATCAAGAATTTTCAAAACATATATAGATCGAAATACTAATTTACGTTCAAAATCAACATGTGAACTGTATATAGATCTATATAAATTATTCAATAATAGTCTCTATGGTAAATCAGTAGAGAATTTGAAAAAACGTATGAATTTGAGGCTATGCAATTCATCAGCAAAGATGATTGTATACGCCTCCAAACCAACTTTCAAAAAATCAATTAAAATAGCGGATGATCTGATTGCGGTTCATCTTAATAAAGATATTATATGTTTAGACAGGCCTAGCTACATAGGCCAATCAGTGCTAGACCTGTCTAAACTACGCATGTATCAACTGCAATATAATGAATTGGCAAAATATAGATCCGAATTCTTATGTGATATAAATATCGTTGCCGGCGATACTGATTCGTTTTTTCTTGAGGTTAAGCACTGTAAGCTAGACACTCTTTGGCCGGCAATGATAAGAGATAATCTTCTAGATACCTCTAATTATGATCCCGCACACCCCTTATACTCGAGAAACCTTGATTCTGTGATAGGAAAATTTAAAGATGAAAGCAAAGGTCTCGGGTATAAGGAATGGGTTTTCTTAAGACCTAAGTGCTATAGTTTATTAGGTGTCAAAGATACTATGAGGGCTAAAGGGGTGAAATTAATGGGGACAGAGATTGGGCACCAGTCATATTTAGACTGCTACAATAACAACGTAGAATTTGCAGTGCCGCAAACTAGGATAAGGACGCGGAACCACCAGCTATATACCATCAAAAATAGTAAAATCGCATTGACAAATAACGATGACAAGCGATTATGGGTGGGGAAAAATAATAGTATCGCATTTGGGCATTATTTTGGGGTTGATGCTGTTGATAATGATCAAGTATTGGATGAAGTTGGACCGCTCTCTGTAGGTTTCAGTCCAGATTTCGATGAAAGTGATCAAATATTAGAGGAAGTTGGACCGCTTTGTGGAGGTTTCAGCCCAGATTTCGATGATAGTATCGATATAGATGTTGATATAGACGATATAATATTAACTGATGATGATGATGACGACTATTATTAAATATATCTTCTTTAAAAACTAGACTTTTAATGTGTTCATTTTTATTTTTTATTGATGTATTAAAAACTTCGGATAGTTTTCAAATTTAATCATTTTTAATAATCGTAATAATAACATCTTTTAATATGTGTATTTTTATTATTATTTTGAAAACATGTGATAGTTTTCAAGTTTAAACATTTTTTAATAAAAATAATAATAATGATAATAATAATAATAATAATAATAATAATAATAATAATAATAATAATAATAATAATAATAATAATAATAATAATAATAGTAATAAAAATAAACTTGCGATATGTTGATTGTAACCAGCTATGTGGAGATTTCAACCAAGATTTCGATGATAAGGATCAAATAATGGATGATTTTGGACCGCTTTGTGGAGATTTAAACCCAGATTTCGATGATAGTATCGATATAGATGTTGATATTGATGATATATTATTAACTGATAATGATAATGATGAATATTATTAAAAATATATTTTTTTTAAAAAAAAAAAAAACTAGACTTCATGTGTTCATTTTTATTGGTGTATTAAAAACTTGTGATAGTTTTCAAGTTTAATCATTTTTAATAATCGTAATAATAACATCTTTTAATATTTGCATTTTTATTGTTATATTGAAAACATGTGATAATTTTCAAGTTTAAACATTTTTATTATTAGTAATGATAACTACTTTTAATATGCTCATTTTCATTTTTATTGGTATTTTGAAAACTTGTGATAGTTTCAATTTTATACATTTTTAAATAATAATGATGATAATAATAATGATGTTAATAATAATAATAATAATAGTAATAATAATACCCTTGTGAGATGTTGAGTGTAACCAATACCATTGAACTCTTTGAAGGTTATTGAACCTCCATAGACCTTCGATGGTCTCAAATACTCACCATTCAAATACCTTTCGAATGAGCTATTAAATAATAAAAACCATTGGCGGGAACTCTGAGAATTTAAATTTTAAAAAATTTAGCATGACTCATCGCATGAGTCATATGACCTTGAACGAGTCATCGGATGAGTCATACGACCTTGAATGAGTCATCGAATGAGTCATATGACCTTGAATGAGTCATCGGTTGAGTCATATGACCTTGAATGAGTCATTGAATGAGTCACATGACCTCGAATGAGTCATCGGATGAGTCATATGACCTCGAATGAGTCATCGGATGAGTCATATGACCTTGAATGAGTCATCGGATGAGTCATATGACCTTGAATGAGTCATATGACCTTGAATGAGTCATCGGATGAGTCATGGTCTTTGTCTCAATGACCTTGATGAGTCATATGTCTTTGTTTAAAATTTGACCTTGAAAAAAAAATTTTAAAATGGCGGGGGTAGGGGTGGGCGGTATGTCTTTGTCCCAGAGGGCCGCTGGTTTAGTGGGCCGCTATCCCTCTACTCACATAGACATTTATGAAATCTCGGGGGGTATCTGGGTTTTCCAACTGAACGAAATAAATAGATTTGTCAGCCAAAAAGGGGTTTTGCTGTTATTATTATTACTATTATCGTAAAATCCGATTAAAAACATTAAGATTTACAGATTTTTAAAATTTGTACCATAATAAAATTAAAATAATTCTAACATATGAATAAATATTTGGGTCCATGTGTTAATTTTGTGCAGGATTTTACTGATTTCGATCCATTTTCACATTCACATTTCTAAAACCAATTACAAAATATTTTTGAAATGTAAATATTATTAATTAAAACATAAATTCAATAAGATTGTTGCTTTTGTTTATAATTAGTTACTTTCAGAAGATATAAGTTCTGCTGTTAGCAACCGAAAGAAAGAACTAATATTCTTGTAAGATGGTTTCAGCCGAGGATTGAATATTTCAAAGGATTTGTTAAAATGATTTAAAATGGATTTAAACAGTTAATAATTAGGAATAAATTTTTAATAAATAATTATAAGTAAAGATAATTTTAAATATTGAGTTTTTAAAATATTAAATTTTGAATGTAAAATTTTAAATATTAAAATAGTAAATTCGTTTGATAAATTATTTTGAAAGTATTTAATTCAAAGCTGATAAAGTTTGCTTAAAAAATTGAGCAATGTTGTATTATAATTATATTATATATTATTGTATTATAATATTATTGAATTATAATACACTTTTGGATTATGACTATATTTACTGAAACGATTTAGACTACAATTAACAAGATGTTCTCGTAGCATCTAACTATTATGATTTTACTGATATTAGAACATTTGACTATGGATAAGTAAAGATATCGATGTTTTTATAGTGAACCTATCGAAATATAAAGTACGGTGACCATATTCAAAAAATAAAATGAAGGACAATTTAAAAAAAATACTTTTTTATTAATATGAATATTATCAAAAAAATATTTTCGAATCGTTTTTTATTTTTATTATTATAATATTATGTATACTCACAATCAAAAATTATTTAATACGCATCCCGATAGAAAATCGCCAAATGTAATAATTTGCAGATACTGAATATGGAACATAATTTTGTCTGATTACGAAAAATGAAATAACTGAAATTAAAATTTTACATATGGAATATTTTTAAAAATGTATATACATTTTTGTCTAGGACTTTAAAGAGACAAAACTTGAAATACATGACAAAAGTGGGCTTTAGCAAAATAAATAAATCTAAAGGAAAGCATTCTTATATAAAGGGGGTATGGTCGTCTTAAAAATAAGTGATGTTCAAGTGGAGTATCATACATTTTAAACCAATACCACTTTTTATGTTTATGTTTGTATATTTGCTTGTTATTTTCGATTCCACATGTAATTATGAGTATAAAGATTCCGCCTGTACTTTTCATATCTCATATTTTTCTAGGCAGAATTTGTTTCCATTCATAGGAACCAATTTAACTTTAAAATTGAGCCATAAGTGTACTATCGTTATAGCAATTTCCTTAATCTTGAAGTCATTTCCGACTTTTATATTTGTGGTTACCCTGAATATCCCATTTTTTGATATTTCATTTATTTTCAATATGACAAAAGATTAAAAGTTTATTTTTGATCTTTTGTCAAAATGAAGATAAATGAAAAATAAACTAACTAGGTTTTTATTCTGGTTTCATGATTTACAAATATTTGTTTTTAAAATTAAGTATTATTTTTGGCCTTATTTACCTTTTATTAATAAATTTAACCTGTTTTGAATGGAAACGATTACTGATTTTTAATATCAAATTATTATTCATATTGGATAAAAATTTCTGAATTACGTCACTATGTAAGAAAATCACATTTAACATCTTTAATGTTTAATTTTTTCCATTTAAAAAATAATTCAAACATTATTAAATATATTATATATTTTTCAGAATGAAATTTAGTGTATAAAAAGTGAATTATTAAATTATTTGAATATCAAATGAGAAGTTATAGAAATAAAATTATTTAAATTCTATCCTACAAAATAAATGAGTCTAGGAAAATATTTAATCAAAATGTTACCAAAGGATCCGCCACTTCTACTTGTGAACTACTGAAAAATAATTTAACACATTTTTCTAATGAAATCGGATCTTTTGATTGCTAAAAAAATAAAAATATTATATAATCATTATATTTATTTTAATTATTATTATTAAACAATTAAATGATAATTAAAGCCTTTTGTTGCAATGCACATATGTCTCAGCATTTATAAATATTTATTAGATATGTTGTCAAATATTAAATACAGAGGAGAAACAGAAGTGTATAAAATGATATTCCCATCAGAGAAGCCCGAGAAGCGGAAAAGTGGAAAATATTCAACTATATTTTTTCAAATCAAGGAAATGTAGAATAATGTGCTGTTAATAACTGAGCTCAGAACTCTGATTGGCTTTATCCTGCACAACTCCAGATTTAATGTCGTATATACTTCGAGCTCATTGAACTATTAGAAATTGTGTATCACCATTGGAACACACCTGACAAAGATATGCCAGTGGTGGAAAAGCCTTATCAATGCCCATATCGATGTGAAGCTAGTGCGAATAGGTGGCAAATCCTACAATGTATTAGATCTACGGAACGGATTGAAGAATTTTAATTTTGATAAAGTTCAATAATTGTTTTTATTATTATTTGTTTTGTCTTATCTTTTAAATAATAGTAAAATAATAATAATAATAATAATAATAATAATAATAATAATAATAATAATAATAATAATAATAATATAAAGTGATGATTCCTTGGTAGCAGCATTCATTAAATTTTCAAACAATTAAACGATAATTTAAGGCTTTTACTATGAATAATATATTTAATACAAATGAAAAAAAATTCGACTATAAGAAGCCTTTACAATTTCATGGAATTTAGCTTCTCTTATTTTCAAAATGCTCTTTGATCTTCTCTTTTATTTCCTTTTTCTTACTTCTTATTGGTAAAATTTAATAATAAACTTTTTTTCTGAAGAATTTAAAATTTAAATAATTTTTTAATCAAATATTCTCTAAAATTCAAAACGAAACACTAAAAAAAATTATCTCATAGAAACATATTTTAATAAATACTATCTTAAAATATTTATAAAATATAGTTTCCAATAACTATACGCAACTTAAATATTTTAAAAATGTTTCTATTTTGATTTTTAAATCCTAATGATCTTTAAATTAATTTTAATATTTTTTATTTAATTTTTTTAAAAGCTATTCTGAAGGTCAATAGCAACAAATCAAACTGATGATTTCATTGATCTATTCTTTAGTGTTATTGTTGGCCGTCTGTATATGATGAGAATTGCTTCCTTAAATCTGACATTTTTTGGATACTTCCATTGGCTAAGATCCTTGGTTGACATTGTTGGAGATGTCTGTATACCGAGGATTTCCCACAAGGATCTAGATGTTCTTTAACTCTTTGTATTAAATATATTATTCGCAGAGAAAAAAATTATCATTTAATTGTTTGAAAATAATATTAATATTAATAATAATAATAATAATAATAATAATAATAATAATAATAATAATAATAATATTAATAATATAATAATAATAATAATAATAATAATAATAATAATAATAATAATAATAATAAGAATAAGAATAAAATAAACATAGTAATAACAATAAAAAATAGTACTAATAAAAACTATAAAGCGGGCATGTACAAATCAAAACAAAGTCATTGCACTGCTGAGCAACATAGATGCATGAATCTGATCGGGCAAAATTATTCTTAATTACAAAAGATGTGTTTCAGAACAGTACGAATGTTATATCATTTTAAAATGAATTTCCAATTTATTTAATTAATTTCAAATTTTCATTCTCAATCAAATTAAAGAAGTCCGAATTTTTATATCTGATATCAAATGAAGATTCTTGTTCATTAAATCAAATATTCAACTAAATAAATAAAAACTTGAATTAGGAAAACAGCATAATTATTAATAATAAAGATGAGATATATTTGTCGGTATCTCATGAAATCCCATTTATAGATGATGAATATTGGTATGTTGATTCAATCATTCAAGGTTACAAAATTGATCACGAAAATCGATTAATTCCAATTTGGAAGATTAAAAGAGTTATACAAACAGTAGTGTAATGTTTTAAGTTAAAAATATAATGTTGGATCTACAGAAACAATTGAGATGCCAATTTGTACCACCATTCACGATCATTTCTATGAAAAATTTTCTCATTGACATGACTTATTTGACAGGCTGTAGAACAAAGAGTATGACGCACCATCTTGTAGTCTGACATATACCAGATCAGGTCAATGAGTTGTCGAGATGACTCATAGCTTAGCTAATGAGTCAAATCAAATGGGGCTCAAAACAATATTTTTAATAAGTTAATTAATGAAATACTTACGTATCCATTCATATATATCTTGATATTTTCTTCCCAAAATGCTTTAGCATAATATATTTAAAATTTATTTTTTATTTTATTAAAAAGGTTTAAGGATCAGAATTTTCATTAATGATAAGAACACCTTCTGTATCCTTGTTTTAATTCCAGGAATAATTTAATTATTTTTGTTTAACATAACCGAAATATTAAACAAATATTCTTACAGGTACTGCCAGCGGCATGGATTTCATCACTTGAAAAGACTCGTTGATTATGCTGTGACAATTATCACAGGTCATTTGGAATGTCAACTGACCATAAAAGTTTTCTAAAAAAATCCCAATTAATGCTCATGACGTTACTAATAATTCGTAAGTCATAAATCAACATAGAAATAAAATTTAAAAAAAAATCTGTGCTCTCATTTAATTGTTAAAATTTTTCAGGATTTATATAATGTGCTACTTAGGTATTATTTTTATCTCATTTTATGATTCTTCTTCAAAAATTTTTTTTCTTATTCAAACTTGTCAAAATTATTCGTTAAACTATGAAATTTTTCGGTTTCATCGAAACACTAATACATTTGTAGTCACTAGTAGAATGTGTCCAAGTAAGATATAAACTCATAATAGGGTACTATGGTACTTGTCAGTCAGGTTAAATACCACTTAAGTGGAAAAAGGAAAATATTCACGATGTAACGTTTCATTGGTCATTAGGAATGATTCATATAGAAGGTTCACAAAAAAAAGAAAGTCACACAATATCTGACAAAAAGATTGAGTAAATATAATTTAAATCAGTGATGTCAAACATACGGCCCAACACCTTCTTACATGCAACCCGCAGCCGCCTTCAACATACTGAATGAGCACATATACACATGCTCGCACTCACACAGAATATGACTACTCACACCAAACACACAACAGTGATAACAGTGAGTCATGTTTATTAAGGATTGTTCTTTTCTTAGAATATGGTTACTCGGAGAGATCTCACAGACTTTCAAAAAGGCATTATTCACGGATGTTACCTTTGTGGAAAAAGTTAGAGTGAAAGTACTGCATTGACTGGTCATCCTGAGAAAGTACCGCCAGGGATAGACACATGTCAACAAGCAACGTTCAGGCCGTCCTAAACTTCTGAGCATCCATACACAAATAATTCGTATTAAAAATAGTTTATTTCATTACTTCATCCTATAATTCAATATCTTACCGAATACGAATCCAGGATTTCTATTTTTAAATTTTTCGAAATTAATTTGAGCTTTTTCAGTAGCAGTTACCGGAAGACTGCAGCATTCGCTAAAACTAGACTAAATAAATTTTAATATTACAATAAATTACTTTTTCCTTTCAATATTCGTTTTTATAACTTTACTTAGGCGACTCAATATATTCATGAAACACTTGTACACGTCATCTCTGAGAAATAGATACTATGTGATAGATGTAAATAAAATATTCATTACTATTTCAATATTTACACTGAAATATAAAAACATACATAACATTCTTTTTAAAATGGATCGAATTAAAACATTGACAAATGTCATTTAAAATTAATAGATCCGTTTTATGAATTGTAGACAATTTCTACAGGTCTATGAGCAACATTTAGAGTTTCTAAAAGGAATATATACGAGAGGCAAAACCACGGGTTTACAAGGAAAACATGAAATCGCAATAAAAATCGACTGTAAAAGGTCACAAGAAATGTTATTTAAAAAATCCAGACTCCAGGCGAAAGGAATAACTTCAACCATTGAAAAAGATCAATCCATATGGAGGTACTTGTATTTATAATTTTATTACCGGCGACGCTCTAGTGTATGTCGCCCAAAATTTTAAATTAATTTAAAATTAAATTAATATATTTAAATGAAATATAAGTAAATACGTTTATTAAAAATTTATTCATCGAAACTATACTTCGAAGCAACCAAGCGCCAGAATATAATCAAAATATCTTCTTCATCAACATTTTGTCTTGAAAGCCACAATCGAAAATCAAGAAAATTAATCTTTTGTTCAACATTCATTCCTCGCCTTTTCCTCATGTCAACCTTAATATTTCCCCACCATCCTTCCATTTTATTGGTATGGACACCGGTTACTGGATCTTTGAACCAGAGTTTATGATTAACAGATAAGTGGATATAATTTTGATTTCTTAAATGTTCCAGGTTATAAGTTTCTGTCCAATACGCGGGCCACCTGTCGCTGTAAATAATACTGCCCGGTTTAATAAACTTCTCAATCAAAGCAGTTAGATTTTCTCGGTTTCTCTCAAGAACAATTTGTCCAAACCATTTTTTTTTGCCACGTTCGGTTCCTCCAAATAACCATATTTCGGGATATCTTCTTCCGCGATAATATTTCCATTTCTTTGAAATCAAAGTTTCATCAATTTCAACTATCACACCTTCTCCCCCGATCATTCTTTCATCATCCGACATTCCGAGTAAAGATTCCGAGCACACCTCACATAGGAAATTATTCCAATCAGAAATTGTTTGGTTAGCCATACCAATCATCGACTGTATCCTGTTCGTGGGAATGTCTTGCAGCCAAAAATACGTAAATAACACCAGTTTTTAAGGGGCATTCTGCTTTTTCGGAAAAACTTCCTTTTCGAATAGAAACCTGACCACATTTCCTCGGGCATTGAAATACAAAACCGTCACTTGTTTGTGCCCTTTTAATTAAGGACATGTTGCGTCCACAGTGACAAATTTTTGTTGAAGAAATCAGGTGATGCGTTTGTAGATATCGAATTAAAAGCTCATTGTCATTTATAATTGTGAATAACTCAAAAATATCAGTAACTTTCATGGTGGGTATGTTAAAAGTGTATACATATCAATTTATTTATTGAGTTATTGAGTTAAAATAATTTAAAATTTTGGGCGACATACACTAGAGCGTCGCCTTATTACCTCTGAATACCCATAATTTAATGATTGTATTCAAAGATTCTGCACAATCCTGACGCAAAAACACCCGAGTCAATATAAATGAATAAAAGAGCATTTAATAAGGATCATAATGAAAATTCCATTGATAAATTAGATCAGGAGTTCATTTTCATTTGCAACGCCACAATTCAGGCTTTTCAAACTTTCAAACTTAGAAAATATCCATTTATAATCTTTATTGGTAATTTTATAGATCATCTTAGCTAGAAATTGTTTAATTAATAATATAAATTTATGATAAAATAATAATTAACTAATGAAAGAGGGGCAATCGCTGTACACATAATGGCAATGGATAATGACAATAACAATTCAAATGATGCAAAGAAGTATTTAACATGGATCAAAGAATAATTTTTATAGAAATGACAGAAATTGCTGATGCAATGTATAACAATAGTTCTGGACGTTCAAGTTTTCAATAAAATTCCAATGAAGAATGCCATGATTTACGGTTGAAAGGATTTATAGACAAAACTCGTTCCGGATGTAACAGTAGTCTAAAAAATTCTCATGATTCTTCCATTCCACAAATTTCTATAATTAAACATTTTAATTTACCAGAAACAAAGGTTAAAAATAACCTTTTTCGTAATTGATTTTTACTTCAGTCCAGAAATGGTAAAATATTTAATGAAAAATGAAGAAAATATCAAGTAGAATTAGTTTATTTCTTACTCTCTGGAAAATTCTAAGAAAAAAGGTAGATGTCAAATAGTTCTAAAAATGTCTTTAAATTTGCAATCCGAAAGCTTCAAATGAATAAATATAATCAGTGGCGTCACCCAGTGCGGTCCGCACCCGCCCAGCTCGCCACTGAATATAATGCCCAGATAGAATGATTTAATGTTGATATAATGTGGAAATTAAAGAAACTATGAATTACCCGTAAGACGACTCAGTGATATATTGTTGAACTGTTTTCAAAGATTTATTGAGAGATTTTTTATCCGATTTTCGTAAAGCTTGAATCAATTCGAATAAACCTGAAACAAAAAGTAAACTAAAATGATTTTAAATACTGCCTAATTATTTAACGTTTCATTAAAACAAAAAAAGTCTGTAATTCAAATTTAACTCTTAAAGTTTATAGAAAAGCTTCTTTATTTGAATTTCCACAAAACTTGTATTGTTTGTAATCATACGGTAAAAGATCATTGGCATTTAGTATCAG
>CAUHTR010001046.1:45000-91892 GCA_959609185.1 Schmidtea polychroa | reverse complement strand
GAATATCCTAGAAAGTCCTGGGAATAATAATAAACTTTGAACACCGCAAATGCTTTGAAAATATCCAGTAGGATCATGATGAAATTCTGGGACGATTGTCCCAATAGAGGCGAAAGGGTTAAATGGCGCAATTTTAAAACACAATGGTATCTTTCCTTTATGACTTTGTTACAGTCGCTTGATGATAAAATGTATGCCCAACAAATTTGGACTCATAAAAAAGTGGTGAGACAATGTCAATCACCTGTCAATCTTATACCTTAAAATTTGACTTATTACTCCTTGCAGATTATTTTCAGCAATTCGTCCTCTTACTTCTCTAGTGTCAAAGCAATTGCTGATAAGGCCTAGAACCTCTGAATTTTTATGGAATCCCTATGCAGTCATGAGCGTCTGACCTCATGACATTAAAGGAACCCATAGAACTTCTCGCGGGATATGGTAAGTTCAGTAATAGGAAAATAAAGAACGAGAGTAAGTTATAGGATAAGCCCTAAGTGTTATAACCTGTTAGGAAACAAATCAACAATGAGGGATAAAGGTGTAAAATTACTAGGGTATTTACTATAATAACAACTCTTGTAATAATTTTAATTTTCAAACTAGCACGCGAGCTCTTACGGGACGGGCGGAGGGCGGCAGTGGTTGAAATTAATATTTGCCTTTTCAAAAAAAAATAATAGTTGAGAGTGTTTTTCAAAAGTTCTAGATGTATTTACAAATTTAGTTATTTAGTCTTTTGGGTCCAAAGATTCAATGTTTTCTAAATTGTTTCTAAGCATTTTGAATTTTGAGATATTTCGGTTAGGAAATTACAAAAATTTTTCGGAAATTTATTTTTGGGAATTTTTTAAATTTTGGAAAAGTTTTTTGCTCGGAAATTTAATTTGGGATTTTTTTATTTTGGGAAATTTTTGAGTTGGGAAGTAATATTTTTCTGTAATTTCCTTGTAAATTTAATAAAAGATGAATATAATATCTTGATAATTTCCTATAATTAAAATATAACCATGATAACCATCTATGTTTTGTATATACACACTGAGCCGACTCAGATGTCGGGACTTCGGGGATCTTTCCCGAGGCCCCGCGGTTTCATATTTCTAGAATTTGCAAATTTTGACACCAAATGCAACGTTTTATACAAGTCGGATGTTAAACGTAGGTCTTTCCCTGCATTAACATCTCGCTCGTTAACGTTGCTTCTTTATAGGTCTGTACATCTCATATCATCTGCTGCAGTCTTGTCTGCTGTAGCTGCTGCGTAAAGTGAAAGAACAATATTCGCGTTGCACATATACAATACTCCGCTCTCCGGTTTCAGTAGCTTCCTCCTAACGCATTTTTTCCTAATTAAAGTTAATTATCTAAGATCAACCATGCAACAAGATAGGTTAAAAAGAGTGGCTATGTTGTCTATAGAGCAGGGTGTAACAAAGCAAATAAATTTTGATGATATTATCGAGGAATTAGCAGTAAAACAAATTTGTACAAAATAAGAATAAATACAATATTATGTTTACGTATGCATATTATTGAATATATTGATGAAATAAATATTTCATTAAATAAATTGATAAAATTATGTTCATGTATCATTTCTTCTTTTGTGCGAAGGGGCCCCGCATATAATATTTTCCCGAGGCCCCGCAAACCCAACGGCCAGCCCTGTATACAGACCATATATTTTTGTGACCTACAAAACCTTCGACAGATCACATTGATAATTATAACTATTGAGACCTAAGAAATAATTTGACTTTAAGCGAGAATTTATTTTAGGCTTTTTTTAATGAGAGCTGAATTCCATGTACCAAAATCAAGGGACCCCCCTGGCTATAATGCTTCACATTGACATAAACCTCATAAAATATTTAGCCTAAAAACCCGTAAGCTCTCTGCACTGAAGGAGGAGGTTACAGTGTATAAGGTTAATATCTACCTACTCAAGAAACAATTATTAATTTAATTATATTAATTCAATTTTAAATTAATCAATGAAATAGAAATTCAACCAATCAACCAATCTAATAAAATTTAAAATATCATGAATTTATTTCAACCGTTTAAACAAATGATTATTTCAATTATTTATTCATTTCAAAGGTAATTTATGAGAAATTATATTAATATAATTATTATCAAACTCATAAAATTAATTATTTTAATTAAATTTTAATTAAAAAATAACAAATATTAAATGAAAATGAAATTTCAATAGGAAATTTATAGTGACCTTGAATTTGTTTATCTGGATCAGGAAATGTAATTCATGACGATATATAATGCAGCAGAAATTGAATAATCGATATCTAGATTTGATTTGAGTTGTCGCGATCTCAATGATAAGTCAAGCAGTTGATCCTGATCATGTTAACTGATTCAGTTCTTGTTACCATAGCTGCTATGGCGATGATGATTCTCACATTCAGTTACGGTAAGGCATTCCTGGCGTTGGTAATCCATTAATCGCGTCTGGTTTACGCTGCTCCATTTAGCCAATCATTGTCAATTCAAATTGACCGCGGATGAAAGCGTTTTATTTGCCCCTCTTACTCCATTCAGCCTCAATTGTGCTCCCCCAATTCGACACTGATCCTGAACCTCTGTATTGACCTCCACCTCCCATACACATGGACACGTGACAATCGCACCGTTGAGACGAAGTATTTGATATATCCATTTGATAGATCCATTTCACCTCTGGCTGTCATTTAGAGACGGGAGGATAAAATTTGTGGATTCCTCACGGAGAATGATCATATTCAACGGTTCAGACCTTGATCAAGGCCAATACGAGTGCAGCACGCTTTATAATAATCATAAACAATTCACAGTTCATATGACGAGTGAGAGCTTGAGATTTGTAATTAATTTCATTCGTTATTAATATATTGTTAACGTGGAATCCTATCAGATGTTGGGGTAGAGCTCTGCGTTAGGGACTTGCGTTAATCCGTATTGCCTAATATGCCATTGAATTGCTTCCTGTATTGAATGCCCTCGCTAGAATTTTCCCCATATTTACTACCAGAGGAAGATGAGCCCTTTCATTACCCGTTACGTCAGAACTCGATAGAAGGGAGACTTGTGCTGACTGACACGCAAATTGCCCCCCCCTCCCATATGATGTGGTTAATAAAAATATCTCTCAACTTTTCATCAGAGGACAAAGCAGACGAATTCTGCTAGGAGAAATACTTATGAAATACTTGACCACAGAATCAAGTTAGAACTGATGAGCAGCATAAACTTATATCTTAAGGGTTCGCAATAGGCACCATGGTGACTGAGAGACCTTTCCACCCAAGGTTACAGGCAACCAATCGGTTCTATGACATTAATATTATTATTATTATTATTATTATTATTATTATTATTATTATTATTATTATTATTATTATTATTATTATTATTATTATTATTATTATTATTATTATTATTATTATTATTATTATTATTATTATTATTATTATTATAATTATTATTATTATTATTATTATTATTATTATTATTATTATTATTATTATTATTATTATTATTATTATTATTATTATTATTATTATTATTATTATTATTATTATTATTATTATTATTATTATTATTATTATTATTATTATTGTTATTATTATTATTATTATTATTATTATTATTATTATTATTATTATTATTATTTATATTATTATTATTATTATTATTATTATTATTATTATTATTATTATTATTATTATTATTATTATTATTATTATTATTATTATTATTATTATTATTATTATTATTATATTTTATTATTATTATTATTATTATTATTATTATTATTATTATTATTATTATTATTATTATTATTATTATTATTATTATTATTATTATTATTATTATTAATATTATTATTATTATTATTATTATTATTATTATTAATATTATTATTATTATTATTATTATTAGTGTTATTATAATTATTATTACTAATTATACCTTTCAAAGGTCCTAGCTTGATGCAGCAAACCCTTTTACCCAATGCATTTCCAAATGATCTTGCAAAAGAAGTCAAAGGTAAGTTTACAATTAAAATTGTTTAAATGATTGAATAACAGAATTTCGCACCTCAAGCGTTTCCAGGCGCGCCCCTTCACTAGTTACTAATTTGCTAAACATTTTCTTCCTTTAATAATTGCAATAATAATAATCGGTTTGTATTGAATATCCGGTATGGAATATCCGTAACTTTCATCCGTTAGATCCGGCTGAATGAACAAATATGTTATCGCAGCATAATTTTAACTGCATGGCCCCTCCTCCTCACTTATTTCATGAGCGCAGAAATATTTGGGCCTCAAAATTGTCACTGATTTAGCGCCACAACTTACCCCCTCCCACTTTTAAATTGTTTGTGCATTGTAAGCTAATATAATTTCCGAATTGGTTTTGCTCTTACAATTGATCTCATTTCCTATGAGCTTCACTGTCCTATGAGTTTTCTGTCCTCAGGAATCCATTTGGTTTTGTTTGGGAATTTTATAAATATTTTGTACTTTTCTCCGATATCCAACGCTTCCTATTGGCTGCTTTTTGTACTTTGATAATAGTTCACATTATTTATAACTTTTTCATTTTAATAATTATAATTCAAATTATTCTCAGCTGCAATTTGCATTGATACTTAGTTTGTGCTGATTAAATGATAATAATAATTATTAATATAATATTAATAATAATAATAATAATAATAATAATAATGATAATAATAATAATAATAATAATAATAATAATAATAATAATAATAATAATAATAATAATAATAATAATAATAATAATAATAATAATAAAAATAATAATAATAATAATAATAATAATAATAATAATAATAATAATAATAATAATAATAATAATAATGATAATAATAATAATAATAATAATAATAATAAATAATAATAATAATAATAATAATAATAATAATAATAATAATAATAATAATAATAATAATAATAATAATAATAATAATAATAATAATAATAATAATAATAATAATAATAATAATAATAATAATAATATTATATAATTACTGCAAATAGAAATATCAACCATTAAAACAAAAAATGTTTCCCAATTACATAGATATGTAAATCGTGCAAGAAAACATAAAATTGAGATTCATGTTCAAATTTGTGTTTATTGATTTTCTATTTTTGGATTGTTTGTGCATTCAGCAGGCTGGAGCAGTGCAAATATCAATAAATCTCAGGTGTGCATGTGCAAGTGCATGTGAGTGTGCATGTGAGTGTGCATGTGCAAGTGCATGTGAATGGGAATGTGTGTCAATGCGTGTGTGGGTGGCTGCGTCATTACGCGCGCGCATGTGTGTGTGTGTGTGTAACTGTACGGGAACTGAGCACTGGCAATCTCTCAACACCGCTCATTCCCAAATTAGCACCAACAACTGCCCTAACAAATATTCACATTCCCAATTTCGCTTATATTTGCCCGATTGGGAATTCATTTCAACATTTCCCCACTGATCAGGCCGATTTCATTTCTATCGGAAAGTTAATAAAAAAACAATTAATTATTGGACAAAAGCATTGTTGTTATTGCTCTTGATATTGTGACTGGTGCTGATGGAGGTGGATTGCTGATTGGTTGGTATGGAATTAGCCCGCGGTTTGTTTGCATAGAAAATAGGTGAAATCTTGTCCAACCTCGCTCTTGGCCATCAGCATCAAATGTCAGCGATGTAATCAGTCGCAGTTGACAAGTTCACAAACAATCATTTCGCCTTCGTCTCGTATTTCGCTAGTTCATATCGAAACTGCAGCACTAGTCCAAACCTCACACGAAATTGATAATAAATTTCAAAGGATTATGTTATAAGTATTCTTCTCAATTGAATCATTTCATGGATTCCTTGGTTTAAAACTTGTGTAACCACCGCCTTGCTTGAAGTCATTAAACAAAGGGGTCACTCGAGTCTTTACGATCTTTCTGTTAGGTCCTTATTAGTTACAGTTTCCTTTCTTGTTGTGCTTACCGTATAATAGGCATAGATTGAAGTTCTGTATCATAAATGTTATAAATGTTACCTTAATATTATAATTTCTAGGACTTCAATTTCCTTTCCTTTCGTATGTGTTGTCAATGCAGGTTTGAGATTTCCCTAGGATCCGTGTGCAGCCCCCCCCCCACTCTTTTCTCTCTCTTTTGCATTCCCCATGATGAATTGCGATGAATTGAATAAATGTTTAACTGTGACTTTTGTAAATATATATTCTATGGCCAAGGTCGTATCTACTGGCTGCCGGAAATGTTGCTCAGAGAGAATAAGCAGCTAATTCTAGCTAATAACGGAGGCCAAATCGTGCTACATGTGGCCCATTATGTGTCTGCTGAAGAGGCAGCCATTGCCATATTTGATGTCCAATGGTACTACCAGAGAAAGGGCAGCAAAGATATTGTCGATGTAATTATTATTTGATTAATAATCAGTTAATTTTGTCCTAGTTCTATATGCAATTTGTATTTGTTGAGGATAATTTACTTTGCCTAATTTTTAGGGCATAAAGACCAATTTCAATTCATCTTGCAAAGAATTGGATTTCCTACCGCGCAACGTTTCCGGATTCTGCCATAACAGTCAAATAACCTTAGACGACCTTTCAATCTTGAATCAAGGGTTTTATTTCTGTGCGGCAAAGTTAATATTGAAAGATGGACAGCAGGACAGTCTCAATTTTACATATGAACTTCGTATTAATTTTGCTCAAATTTTTGATAAAAAGTTATTATGATAATCATTATCATTATTATTATTATTATTATTATTATTATTATTATTATTATTATTATTATTATTATTATTATTATCATTATTATTATTATTATTATTATTATTATTATTATTATTATTATTATTATTATTATTATTATTATTATTATTATTATTATTATTATTATTATTATTATTATTATTATTATTATTATTATTATTATTATTATTATTATTATTATTATTATTATTATTATTATTATTATTATTATTATTATTATTATTATTATTATTATTATATTTTTTATAATTTGTTATGCCTTTAGCATGCAACTGGAAATAGATCCCCAGATCACATTCAACCAAGATACAAGAGTCTGTACAAAAGACAAATACGAATGGAGTTGCAATGTTACCCCCGGAAAAACATATATCACATCCATTTACAGAATAAATTCCCATTCCGAAACCCTTTTGGCAGTAAGTTTTCACAGCTTACATAATATTATTGCACGACCCGTTTGCTTGGAATAATACTCAGTTGGTAAAGAATGAGAGGGGTGATTGACGCGAGGTTGCAAATTTTGATCTTCATTATTTTCCCAATAACCGCCATGTAGCAAGCTTGAACCCCGAGGATAAATATGGGATAACCTTTCAACAAATAAAGTACAATGGAACTGGATCATAACGTACAAAGGAAACGCTTGTGGTATTCTTGTTATGTGAAATCTCGCATTTAATTTACATGTATAGCCCGATTTTACCGGCGGTGGCGGTGGTGGTGGGAATAAGAAATAAAAGAGAACTCGTAACAATTTTAGGCAATAAAAATAACGAGCACTCCTGCGCGCTCACCAACTCTCACAATGATGACAACGGATTCAGATAAATATCACCAATTAGTTGGGCTGAAATCGGGCCTGAAATCCTCATTTAGCCGGATTTGGGAATGTTAAATAATATATCAAAACTAAATTTTCGTTTCTTTTTTCCACCAAGAGACGAAATCTTTTTAACGACTGATTTGAGTCTCTCAAATACTAGCGGCATATTTCCTGCAATATCTGCATATGCCCAGTTCAATTAGACAAATATAATTTTTATAATTTATAATTCAATTTTATAATCCTATACTGGTTAATATATTAATTCAATAGGTTGCTTTTATAATGAAATCGATTGGTTGATGGATGGCTAACTTACTTTAGTTGTGTGTGCATGTGTCTGCGTATGTGTGTGCATGTTGTAATACCCTATGCTATCTCTTCTAATGGCAGACTAGTTTTAGCTCTCATCAGGACCAAGTAAGAAACTGAATCCTATGAGTAAGATCAATCATTTCCAAATCCAGTCCAAAAACCAATTTGTTATTCGTTTGGAAATTGAAGGGGAAACAATGCTATCAATTGGGTGCCTTCCGTAAAGGGGTGACAATTTATGCAAGAAAGGGAAATCAAAACTCAAGTTCTTCCGAAGTTGGAAATTGACAAATTCAATCAAAGTTTGATGAAATGAGAGATCGAACTTTTTGATTCGATCAGACAACATGTGAATGCGGTTCATAAATTAATTTGATCTCGTTATCATTGTGATATGTAAGATGTTTTTTAAAATACAAAACCCCCCAAACAATGGATTCAGGTGACGGCAAGGGGGGGTCGAGGAGTAGCATTAGGTTTTGCTCAGTGATAATTGTCTAATTGAATTCTGCCTTACCTATTTAAGCACAAATAAAAAAGTATCGAAAAACTCACCGTAACTGAGAAGTGATGATGTATAACATAATGAACAAGGCGATAACTTTACGTGTTGACTCTTAGCTGCGTCACTCTTCCCATTCTGTTTGTTATTTATTCTTTCATTCTTGCAATGATGAGCTGTGGCATTTCGTGTACCTTTGCTTATTTGCTTGTCCAGACCTGTCCATGTCATTGTCATTGTTTGTGCCGTATTTCCTACATTACAATCTCTTTATTATAAGCACGCTTTGCATTTGATTCCTTGGATTAATAAACCCAGAGGCCTCAATTTCTGTCATCAAAAATGGAATTGCTATGACAAGATAAAGGGGGTCCTAGTCATGGGATATTCATGGAACTTTGACGCGAATTGGAGAAACTGATAATAAAATGAATATATTTTCATGACAAAATATTTACTCAATTAAGTTCGAGGTGATTTCTATTAAATTTCAGGAATCAAAATACAAAAAGATAAATATTACGGATGACATGGAAGATAACGGTGGCATTATTTTCACGGAGGATTTTAGAGATGCTACTGTCGTAGAAGATTCTAAATCGTGTTTCCTTATCAAATCAGTGAAGATGAAAGATGCTGGAATTTATGAATGCCGTGTGGTCAAGGTCAACGACCTCTATAAGCCATCCAGTTACCAATTCAAAAAAGTTATGAATTTGACGGTTCAGGATTGTTTTGGTAAGATTTGTCCTTAAATAATAATAATGATGATGATAATAATAATAATAATAATAATAATAATAATAATAATAATAATAATAATAATAATAATAATAATAATAATAATAATAATAATAATAATAATAATAATAATAATAATAATATTAATAATAATAATAAATAATAATAAAAATAATAAATAATAATAATAAATAATAAAAATAATAAATAATAATAATAATAATAAATAATAATAAAAAATAATAATAAATAATAATAATAATAAATAATAAAAATAATAATAATAATAATAATAATAATAATAATAATAATAATAATAATAATAATAATAATAATAATAATAATAATAATATTAATAATAATAATAAATAATAATAAAAATAATAAATATTAATAATAAATAATAAAAATAATAAATAATAATAATAATAATAATAAATAATAATAAAAAATAATAATAAATAATAATAATAATAAATAATAAAAATAATAATAATAATAATCAATATATTGCAAATAAAAATCTCATAAGAACTTAATTAAATGATCTCCTCCTAAAGGTCTCCCCAAGAGCTTGAAGCCTTCCACTGGCAGCTCACCAATGAAAATAGAATTCATAAGATAGAGAAGTAAAGGAGAGGGGGTTGGTGCTTGCTCTTATGTAATTTGGCAAACTAAGACCCCTTGCCCCTATAAATGCATCCAGTATTAATCTTAGGTTATAAAATAATATTGTTCATCCCTCATAGTAAATTTAATTATTCTAAAATATATGTGATGAACATGTAGAAGTTTACAGGGGTAAATTGGTCCTATTGAAGCTTAGTTTGGGCTACCCCAAATGAAATATGATTGGAAAGGTTCTAAATTGTATAAATAATAATTTCATAACCTTTTACTCATAAAGTTGTAACAATTGAATTCGTTTCAGCAAAGCAAGATTTCTCAGTGAGTTCCTGGATAGCTGTCGCAGCCGTGATATGCTCGGCATTCATAGCTATATTCTCAATATCTGTCTATCGGATATACAAGAGATATTCTAACAATTACCTAGTGAAAACGGTTATTGTGCAACATCCAAACAAACTTTACGTTCCTCATGATAAATGCTTTCCTCTCATCATGCCAGATGTCTCTATTAAAACCACACGAAGGCACAGAAACAGTTCCGAGGATTCCTTATTACAGCAGAAACATTTCAACCGTTCATCAAACATTCCTTTTTCCCAGAAACTATCCAACTATTTCAAGAAATCCTTCATCATAAGTTATCGTCATGTCGACATTTCTGGCTCGAATCCTGATTCTCCTTCTGACGGCCTGTCAAACACTGCAACCAACCAAGTGACATCGAATTCCTTGACTGTTGAACCGCCGAGACCGCGAATCATCCTACAGAATGATGTCCATACCAAATACATTTTACCATCAAATATCGGTTGGATATTCACCCGGGACAGCTTAATAATAGGCTCAAAGATTGGCGAAGGTGCCTTCGGAGTTGTGTACTCAGCTTTGGTGAAATCCTTTTCTGACAATTTGGCCCCAATAGAAGTAGCAATAAAGACTTTACATAGTCAGTATTATGTTTTCTTTAATGATAATAATAATAATAATAATAATAATAATAATAATAATAATAATAATAATAATAATAATAATAATAATAATAATAATAATAATAATAATAATAATAATAATAATAATAATAATAATAATAATAATAATAATAATAATAATAATAATAATAATAATAATAATAATAATGATAATAATAATAATAATAATAATAATAATAATAATAATAATAATAATAATAATAATAATAATAATAATAATAATAATAATAATAATAATAATAATAATAATAATAATAATAATAATAATAATAATAATAATAATAATAATAATAATAATAATAATAATAATAATAAATAATAATAATAATAATGATAATAATAATAATAATAATAATAATAATAATAATAATAATAATAATAATAATAATAATAATAATAATAATAATAATAATAATAATAATAATAATAATAATAATAATAATAATAATAATAATAATAATAATAATAATAATAATAATAATAATAATGATAATAATAATAATAATAATAATAATAATAATAATAATAATAATAATAATAATAATAATAATAATAATAATAATAATAATAATAATAATAATAATGATAATAATAATAATAATAATAAAATAATAATGAATAATAATAATTGCTTTATTCAGCATCATTTGGAGACGAGGACGTTATAAACTTGATTCAAGAACTGGAAATGATGAAGATCATAGGTCGACATCGTCACATCATCTCATTGTACGGAGCATGCGTTGATAATGGTATGTTTGCTATTGTGCTCACGTGACCTTCTGTTGTTCATATTTGCATTTTGAAATTAGGATTTGAAAAATAATTCCCGCCTTTGTCAGATCCGGTTATTGGCATTGTCACCTCTCCCTTGGAGTAATTCTTTCTTGTGACTGGCTCTGACTCACTTCTTTCGTACTTTTCCTGCTCTTTGTTTCTCCTTAATGCTTGTCATTTGTAACAAATTGAATGTTACTTATAATCCCAATATTATTATTATCATCATAATTATTATTATTATTATTATTATTATTATTATTATTATTATTATTATTATTATTATTAATATTATTATTATTATTATTATTATTATTATTATTATTATTATTATTATTATTATTATTATTATTATTATTATTATTATTATTATTATTATTATTATTATTATTATTATTATTATTATTATTATTATTATTATTATTATTATTATTATTATTATTATTATTATTATTATTATTATTATTATTATTATTATTATTATTATTATTATTATTATTATTATTATTATTATTATTATTATTATTATTATTATTATTATTATTATTATTATTATTATTATTATTATTATTATTATTATTATTATTATTATTATTATTCGCACAAAATTTCCAGTATCTCTGTTGTTGCTTTCCAATGTTTGTTTTCGCCTAATTTATAATTTGCGCTTAACCTTCAATACTTACATAGGTTATCCTTACATGGTGATTGAATTGGCCAAGTATGGAAACTTGCGGGATTTCCTAAGGACAAGGCGTATTCAGGCGAGGACCGGGGAGATAGCCAACATGCCTGTTGCCCAGTTAACAGTTGCCGACCTGTTGAGATTCAGCATAGAAATCGCGGAAGGAATGGAATACTTATCCTCCCGAATGGTAACATAGATAGATTCTCCAATTTTTGTTGTTATTAACCAATCTTGTTCTTAGATCATTCATCGAGACCTTGCCGCTAGGAACGTGTTGGTTGACCAGTATTTGGAAATGAAAATTGCCGATTTCGGACTGACAAGGGCGGTTGAGCATTATTATAGGAAGACCACAGACGTAAGTTTTATACACTTATCCAAGAATAGACCTAGATCAGCGCTGTTTTAGCCATCACAAAGGCTTATTTAAATTTTATCAAGCATTTTTAAAACTATTTTCATTTATTCGAGGTTGCTTTATATTTCATAATTTTGTGGGCGAATTTACTTTCAAGTCTGACATCTTTCTTCTTAGGGATATTCTCATCTTGTTCTCTCTCATTTCTCGGCTAGAATCTTTCCAGTCGCCATACCTAATGATGTCAATACTCTCCTCTATTCCTGAGCTCTCAAGACCTTATATACCATGCCCATATAAAATCCCGGTATCCCCCCCTCTCCTCCCCCGGAAAGATGAACCAATATGGATGACCAAGTGAGTATGGAAGCAACCTTGTGCAACAAACCTATAGGATATGAGATCTCCATTGGTAAAAGTGCTTGCACATATGAGCGTTCAGTTTGCCCATTTCACAGCAACAAGCACAGTCAATATCACAGTGAAAATTTCCCAATAATCAATAAATCAGAAATAAATCAGAAATAAATCAGAAAAACTGAAAAATTTTGTGCCGCTCAATTCAATTTTTACCGTTCGATTTTTTGTTGATTTTTTTGTTCTTGTTGATTGAATTCGATTTTGATTTCTGATTTGTTGTCAATTAAATCGCTAAACAAACAAATCTAATAGAATGTTTACATATCGTGACCTCGAGAAACACAAATCGATAAATAAATAAATAATTAAATAAATAAATAAAGAAATAGCCGACCTAGTAAATAAGGGATAAAATAAATAAATGCAGGTTGAAGGGGGCAATTTAGGTAGGGTAAGCCGTGGGATTCAGCCTTCTTGAGGGGGGGGGTGTAAACAATTAACCACTAGAATTGGATAATTGATTAAATATTGATTATATTTTTTTAATTATAAATTGATTATATTTATTGATAATATATATCTGTATTTATTGATTATATTGAAAATTATTTTTTATATTTATCGATCATTTTTATCAATTATATTTAATAAATATATTTATTAATTATATTTAATGATTATATTTATTGATAATATTTATCGGTATTTATTAATTATTTTAATTATAATTTTTTTATATTTATCGATCATTTTTAATCAATTATATTTAATAAATATATTTAATAATAATATTTATAATATTAATAATAATATATTCATTGCGATTATGAATTACTTGATGAAAGCAGCGTTGACATTTTGTGTCAAATATCTAATAATTGATCTATAGTCGTAATGAAAATAAATGAAATGTTAAAAGAAAACACAAAATTTTATTGATATTTATTTTATATTTATTGTCATATTTATATTTTAAATATTTATTAAATATGGACCAATAAAAAATAAAATAAAGAATAAAAATAAAGATAAAATTAGGAAAACGATAAAATGTTTATTCAATATTTTTATTGTTGAATGGATTGGTGCTTCTTCACTCAACATTCATCTGTGTGATTGGTCCTAGGACAGAAGTCGGAGAGAAGGGAAGGAGGGCGGGGGGGGGGGGGGGTAAAGTGCTAAATAGGTGAACTATTAGTAGGTTAACATAGAAAGAACTCAATCAAATCTGTCCATAATTGAGACAAATAAATGTGAGCTCAGTTAAACAAGAAATTCATAAATTTTCAATCACATGTAAAAATTGTCACAGATTTACAAGAACAATTTCAAGGATGAAATTCAGAATTTACCGCAAAATTCCCATTTGCAGTCGAGAAGAGAATTGTTCATTTTCACCTCCTCAAATTCCTTTTTATAATCTCGCATTCGCAGTTGGTTTTCAGTTTTTCTTTTTGCGATTGTGTGAGTTTTGTCATTGTTTTGTTGCCCTACTGACATATTGCGGCATTCCGTTTGTTGTGCTTGGCTATGGGTTTTATTCTCCCTTTCACAGGCGTTCCTACAATAAATATGTCGTTAAACTATGCTGTCAGCTTTGATAATTTTTTTTGGAATATCGATTTTCTGTTACAGATATTTTCATTCTCCCTGAATTTTATTTTGTATTCATTATGAATTTATTTATATTCTCATTTCAGGGTCGCCTGCCTATCAAATGGATGGCTCCCGAGTGCCTCCTGGACAGAATATATACTATCAAAAGCGACGTGTACGTTTGGTTTATTATTATTGACATAATAATTCGCGGAGAGAGGTTCGTATGGCCTATATCTTCCATCCACCTTCGATGGAACCTTCGTTGCAAGAATAGAGCGTTCAACGCAAACTAAACACCTCTACTCATTTATATAGGGTGCCAGCCTTTCCTGATTTCATAGAAAAATGGAGGAATACACTTTGTTCAATTATACATTATTTGCGTTGTAGATCTTCACCAACCCTTTGGGATAATTGGTCCTTTGTCTAGGGGTGTAATGTAAGGATTTATTTATACTATTTCCCTGAACTTTTATGAATCCGATTTTGGGTTAAAGGGAAAATTTTGAAATTATTAATGTGAAAAAAATTCTATTTTTCAATAGCAAAATTTCATCAGGTGCAACTGTCAGATAAATTTGCATGATGATGGGGACATTATTGTTTGATTCCATCAGTGCGATTCCATCAGTGACCACGGATAACCAATGGGCTACATATGAAGGACAATAGCTATGGGGGTGGACTAGGACATTTGTAGGACGCTTTCTTATCTCGTTTGTTAGGTAAATTCATACAGTTGGACTTTTCTGTTTGCTCATTGTTCCGAGGTTTCCTAGAATTGGCATAGGTTAGCCCAATATGAGCGATTTATTATTCGGATAATTAATTAATATTAATATTCTCAATGCATTTTCAATTTATTATTAATTAAATTAACTTTTTCTCCACTCAACTAGTAAAATAAACAAGGAAAAAATTGTTATCAAAAGACAATTAAAAAATAAAATAATGAACCGTGAATTAATCGCGTTAAACACCATGACGTCAGCATTCGCGCAACGAGTAATCGAGCATCGATATTTCATTGGCTAAAAATTAATTATATTTCCAAAATATTTTTATTTTAATTATTAAAAATGAAAATCTTTTTAATAGTCAAAATAAAAGTAAATTTGTAAATTTGTATTTATTAAAAAAAATTGACTGAATCAGTAAATATATCGATGTTTTCTTTTGGTGATATTCACGAATTTTCATCAAATCACTTGAAATAGCCTGCCGAAAATTCGTGAATACCAGAGAAAATATATCGCGATATCTTTATGGATTCTCATATTCAATTTATAATAATTACAATGCCAATTGAAAAGAAATCAAATGTAAAAATTGGAAGTCATTATAAATTTTTAAACATTGAGATTGCTACCAAATTTGGTATTGTGAAATGCGTAAAAATGGTTGAAATATGAAAATGTTTACGGACAAAATTATGAATCCTTTATCAATTCTGCAGAATATATACGAGATCCATTAAATTGCCTAACTCGCGATGGCTCTTATTAGTGACCCTTATTAATGACCCTTATTAGTGGCCCTTAATAATGACCCTTAGTAGTCAAATATGTGAGATATGATTATCGGATCCACATTATACTGCCGTTTTGTAGATGGTCATTTGGGATAGTTCTCTGGGAGATATTCACTATGGGCCAGACCCCATATCCGACAATCCAGTCCGATGGAATGCATCAAGCGTTAAGAAATGGTGTTCGCAATGAAAAGCCATCTTTAGCATCAGATGAAATGTATAGGTTAATGCTCACTATTTGGAATGATGATCCACAGGACCGCCACTCGTTTAATGAACTGGTGGAGAAGCTCACTCATATACAGCTGCTGGAATGCAGTGTCACTGTGAAAAAGGTATTTCAATTATTATTATTATTATTATTATTATTATTATTATTATTATTATTATTATTATTATTATTATTATTATTATTATTATTATTATTATTATTATTATTATTATTATTATTATTATTATTATTATTATTATTATATTTACAAATAGGAAGTCAGAGATCTAAACAATAGCCAGTTTTATTCCACAACAAATGTATAAAGAATAAAATCTTTCAAATTGTGCCAATTAATTTTTTACTTCACTCAATCCCAAGATCGTCCCACTTCCTGTTCCAGACTTTCCGATCTTTGCAAGCCTTGCTGTATATTCTTTGAGCCTTTTAATGAACAGATTTTATTTTCATTTATTTTTGGATGTGCTCATGCTTCATTTCATGTGTAAAAATGCTGATTTGTGATCTATGCAAATAAATCATTTCAAGTTTCTGGATCTCCTGAATGCTCATCCGGCTCTCGAATGGCGAGTTTTAGTGACTTTTATTGTGATATATAAGCATGCATTAACTTGGCTAAAGGGTATCAATGAAGGTATATGATACTGAAGGTATATGAGACCAGATATATTTGGGGAGGAACTTTATGGAGATTTGGGATACAATGAACATGTACGATACTAACTGATGGCGCGTTATACATTGGAGTTTCTATCAACAGTGAGCCTCGTTTATAAATTTGTTACTGAAGTCATATTATTGAAATTGACATCGCAACATATCTGTGATCCCTAGATCCCAGCCATAGTATAATGCCTAGGGTATAGACACCTTTAGGGCAGCCTAGAACTGTTTAGGCATCTTGACAACTTTAGGGGTGTCTAGGGCCCCATGAAGTTACAAAGCGGCTTTTGTGAATATATTTTATTGAATGAGTGTAAGTTGGTCCTCATGAGAATGGTAAGCACCAAGAGGTAAATCAAAGCTCTTACAGTAAAAGGGTGATACCGAGTGTCGCTGTCCATCGAAGAGTATCCATATTGGAATTCATCATTTCCCCAATTTTCAATACAAAGTGGTCATTGGGATTCAAATTATGTCACACTAAATATGGACCAAATGACTGATTGCATCAGATCTGGGCTCAACACTAACTCCAAAGAAATTGAGAATAAATAACGAATCGAATATATTCATTTCCATGTCTCACAAGATCACAATAAAGGATCAAAGGATCCTTGTGTAAAGGAGAAATATACTACTTCCATATAGGATTGCAAGCGAATTACTCGCATACTACAAAATGCAATTCATTGTTCGGCGGGGCGAGAAATGAATCCCATCCAGCATGAGACGTCCGCAAATAGGGGAAATAGAAATATTTATCATAATTCGATTAATAAGTTAATTATTATTGAAATTATTCAATTCGAATATTATTATTATAATAATTATAATAATAATAATAATAATAATTATTATTATTATTCCACCGAATTGCATTAATGGCGGTGAACCGTTATGAATTTGACAAATACGATATTCTCAGCTCCATACGATTTCGGTCGAGAGAGGTTTTGCGAGCCCTTCAGAATTCCAAAGAGCATACCACGGATTATATGGCAGCAGCGAAGAAAAGTGAAGCCAAAGACAAGATGAGTCAAATTATCCTCTCCGAAAAGCAATGGATAGCCGACCGTACAATTGAGAAACTTGAACTTGGTTCTGAAGAAATTGAAGTCATTTTGACATTGAACTCATTTTGTTGTATCATGGATGCAGAGAAAGTACGAACTCGACTCCAAGTCCAAAGGTTAGTTCAGGAGAACAAATGGTTACGTACGGAATTGATAGATTTACAGAAGCGGCTAATGAAATTAGAAGAGAGCGTAGTTGCTGCTGAAGCCGAAAAACAACATTTTCAATTCGTATACAAAATGAGAAACCAACAAAGAGATGACGAGCAAATTTATAATTACCTAATTGATGCAGAAGACGAGGAGGACACGGATCCTGAAGATGAAATCCCTGCAAAAGTAAAAGCAGTTCATAATCTATGCATGGAATACATTAGAGAAAAGCGATACGAAGTCGCTATTCCGTTATGCGAAGAACATATCCATCAAATAAAAAGTAAACAAGGGGATAATAATAATGATATCGCAACCCTTTATAGCATTATAGCAAAGGTGCATAAGGAACAAGGAAACTTAGCTGAAGCCCAAAGATTTTATGAAGATTGCTTAAAACTAAGAGAAAAAGTGTTAGGAAAGGAGCATAATAGTGTTGGAGTGACGTTAACGAGTTTGGCCCAAGTCCATTACAGACGAAATAATGTTAAAGAAGCAGAAAAGCTCGCCACTCAAGCATTAAAAATTCGTGAAAAGACTGCTGGGAAAAGTACGGCCGAAATCGCTCTAATTCACTCACATTTGGGAATGTACGCATGCCATCTGGCAAAATGGAACGACGTAATTAACCATTACAAAGTGGCGTTGGGAATTTATGATCAAATGTACGACAATACGGATAGCTTAATTATCAAGGCTCACTCAAACATGGCCAATGCATATGTCAAGCTGAAACAAAACGAAAACGCCTGTGAAATGTTGAGTTTGGTTTGTAAATCCTTTCAACAGAAAAATAGCAATACCAGTGACAACTCACTGACGATCTTCCAAACCGCCCAACAGCACGCCGAAGGTAAATTGGCCGATCTAAATGCGGAGTACCTAATGAAATCCTACGGAGCCTATGAAAACGCCATTGATAAAGATGTCCTTGAAACGATAATTGAATATTTCAATAATATCAAGAAGAGCTCAACAGCGGAGTCACTGAAAATTTGGATTGAATTCTCTAACAAACAACCAAACCCGGTCGTACGGCAGTCAATTGTGGCAAGGAGCTCCAAACGACCCAGTGAACTTCTAGTTAAAAAGGAATCAGGCACAAGTCAATCATCGAAAAAGGATAAAAGTAGTATTATGGGATTCTTTAAGAAGGAAAAGAAAAAGTGAACCTGAATATCCCAACTGGTTGAGTCCAATATTTTCCCTATTGTTTTGAAACTATTTCTTGCATTTATGTTTTATTAAATGCGATTTTGATTTCAATTAATGCATTTTTTGTTATTAATAATTAATTATTTTGGCTTTCCGCTTTTACATTCTTGATAACTGTAGCAAAAAGTGTTAAGAATGATGATTTGCCTTACAGGCAACCATGAAGAACATAAATATTTGGAACATACAAAGATATACATACTACTTATAAATTAGGCTATTTTCACCCTCACATTATTATAATTATAATCAACTGATGATTTCTTGATAGCAGCATTAGTTAAATATTAAGCAATTAAATGATTAAGGAAATTGACAACAGTCGATTTAGTCGATATTTTTTTCACTTGTATTAAATATATTATTCGCAGCAAAAGGCTTAAATTATCATTTAATTCAATGATTCCCAACCTTTTGGGGTAATCGTACCCTTTGGTAACAATTTGGAATCTTACGTACCCCTAACTTTTATTGTTATTTATATACAGCAAAAAACAATATTATATAAAGAAAAAACATTTATTCATTTTATATTTAGAAGCAATTAATTAAAAATTACAAAAAAAATTAAATTTAGTGGGAACGTTGTTGCTGCTTACCGTCAACCAAATGTTGTATTCGTGGTAAGGTGTGCGAAAGAGCCAAACGCATGTCATGTTCAGCATTTAGTTTGTTCCTTAATTTTGTTTTTATTGACACAAGCACTGAAAATCCAGATTCGCAAAGGTAAGTAGTAACAAACGGAATAAGAGCCTTCAACGCCCGGTTGACTAAAACAGGATATGCCTCGCTTTGCTTACACCAGAATACATCCAACGCCATTGTTTTAAAGTCACTGCTTATTTTTTTGTTATTCCGCAGTTCAATGAGTTCATCTTTTGCGTCATCAGCATCACTAATTTGATCCAATGAAATGGTGAAAGGGTTTCTTATCCAGTTATCAACAACAGATGTGCGAGGAATAATGCCATCGAAAGTAACTTGAAGATTTTCCAAATGTATTTTAATACAGTCCAGAACCATGATATCAATTTCACGTTTAACTTGCAAGGAAACTATTTCATCAAAAAGCGAAAAATTGGCGTAATTTTCACTTTTAACTCTTCTGCTATAGAGTGCCAGCTTTTCTTGAAACGATGTAACTTTCTCTTCGGCGTCTAATACATTCATACATCTACCTTGGAGTTTAGATGGCTAAATATATCTGCAAGGTAAGCTAAAGAGAGCACAAAACGGGTATCTGTGAAGTGAAGCGAAAGAGTCGATTCTTTGTCACGTAAAAATGTCTCAATTTGATATCTAAGTTCAAATACCCGGCTAAGAACTTATCCCCTGGATAGCAAACGTACTTCTGTATGTAAAAGAAGTACGGTATGTTCGCACCCAACTTCTTCGCATAACACTTTAAATAGGCGGTGATTCAATGCCTTTGATTTGATAAAATTTACGGTTTTCACGACAATATCCAATACCTCTTTGAAATAAGAAGGAAGAGTCTTTGATGCCAAAGCATGACGATGAAGAATGCAATGACTAGAACATTTAAGTTTATCTGTTTCACAAGAGCAGTAAATCCAGATTTTTTCCCGAGCATAGCTGGAGCACCATCAGTACAAAAAGATCCGACATTGTTCCAAGAAAGCCCATTGGCAACAAAAAAATTATTCATAATTGACATAATATCCACAGCCTTTGTAGTTTCTGTCAGAGGTTCACAAAAAAGAAAATCCTCTTTGATTTCGTTTCTATACACATATTTAACAAAAACAAGAAGTTGAGCACAGTTAGAAACATCAGTGGATTCATCCAATTGCAATCCAATTTTTGTTGAACTTTCTTTTATTTGTTCTACAATCTGCTTTAAACATCTTCTGACATATCTTTAATTCGATCGTGAATTGTGTTGTTTGATAGTGGTATTTGTGATATTTTAAGTTTTGCGTCCTTACCACACATAATCTCGGCCATTTCCATCGCACATGGTTTAATCAAAGTTTCCGCGATTGTATGAGGTTTTTTATCTTTCGCAATCCTCAATGCCACACGATAACTTGCTTCTAAAGCTGGTTTTTTCTCGGGAACAAATCCGTGATTGGTGAGCTTTGTGCTTGTCTCAAATCGGTCTCTCTTAATTTTGAATAAAGATTCTGTGTCATTAACGTTGTTTGGATGGACTGCTTGTAGATGTTCCTTAAGTTTGGATGGTTTCATATAACCATTACTAAGTACTTTCGAGCAAAGTATGCATTGTGGCCTTTCCAATCCATCTTTGTCAACTAAGAAAGTGAAACCGAATTGAATATATGAGTCCTGATAACAACGCTTCTTTGACATTGTGACAGTATGGGTTAGCTGTCGATAATAAAAAATACTTATTTCTAAAAACTAAGACAATTAAATATGCACTGGTTTATTTATTGTAACTACCCAAATAAATTGAAACCCGTTATAGATATAACCAAATCCTTACAAGTAGTTTTTATAATGAATCTTCTTACTATTTTGCTGTTATATATATATCTTTTCTATGACAACCAAAATTTCAAAGACTACTAATGCTTTTTCATATAACGACTTATTTATTATTTCAAAGATAAGAAATCCAAATGTACATATTTGTTATTGTATTTAGTTTTAGGAAATTTACTTTGAAAAAACCGAACCGTATTCAAAAAAATTGCGATTTTTGTTTGTTACTAAATTTTTAAAACAATGAAATATTATCAATAAAAATTCGAGACAAAAATCCTTACCGGCCGCGCTTCTCGTACCCCATAGACCCCGGGTTGGGAACCCGTGATTTAATTGGTTAATATTTATTTATAATGCATATCTTAGATTAAAATTTTATTATTGAATATACATAAATTAAAAATTAATCATCTTTATGAATACCTTTAATACCCCTGACAGTTTCCAACAGACCTTTATTTCTAAAAATGGTCTAAAATTAATAAAAGTTTTGTTATTTAGTCTTTTCGTATTTATTAAATTGTTTCTTTTCATTTCATATCAAGACCATAATTTTCACCCCAGAACTCTTCATGAAACAATTCGAACTGCGGGGAGGTTATGAGAAAATGAATGCAAAACTCCTAATTGGATCTCAAGTACATCAGTGTCTAGACTCTAGACTAATACTAAGACCACGCCAACAATTCCCAGAGGAACCCATCACAGACTTCATTACAGATCTAAAGTCATTGGCCGTTAAATACCCAACGGTTCAACTTTGAGAAAGACTAATTGAGGATGCATTGGTAGCCGGTATAATCGGTGATACTGTAAGACAAAGATTATTTGAAATGTTAAATCTGTTGAGGATACCTAAATAACAATTTACAAATAAATAAATAAAATTACCTGGGGGAAGATCGCCATAACAAACGGGACGATCTATAGAAACTCAGAAAAGAAAACGGAAGTGAAAAGAAATTAAAAATGAGAAAGAGAAAGGAAATAAAAGTTATCAAACAGGAAAATAAATATCAAGGTCAGTCCTAATTAGTTAGTACAAAAAGGAAAAAGAATTTTGAAATCAGGGAAAAAGGAAAACAACAATATCCTTATCTCGACAGCTTGCCAGTGATAATAGAATTGATGGGAGAAGGCGGTCAAACGAAAATGGGAAAAGGGAAAAGCAACTTGACAGCTGTCAGAGATAAAAATGGGACAGTCGGGGAAAGCAGGACAAGGAAAGTGGAAAAACACTTGATTATCTGGAGTGCTACAAGAGAAGCGAACTATATAAGGGAAAACTGGTGAACATGAAAAGGGGAACAAAATTGGAAGAAAAATTAGAGACAAAGTGACGCGAAATTGAAAACGATTTGGAAGACGATTTGAAAGACAATTTGAGAGACGATTTGAGAGATAAAATTATTGGAGAAAATAAGACGTTGGACGAAACGTTGTTGGACAAACGATTGCCAAAATAATTGTAAAGGAAATAATTGCGGAAAATAATTATTGGAGAAGAGTTGAAGAAAGAATTAGTTGAAAAATAAAACGAAAAGAAGTTATTTGATTATTTGAAAAAAGTTGTGTAGGAAGTCAAAGAAAACAACCAGCTCAAAATTTCAGTTTATAAACCAATCAGTAATTTGTGATCTTTTAATCCGGTGTTATACACAATTGCTATTCCTCACCGAGTGTTGTAATAAGCATTGTATAGTCACCAAGCAGAGTGTTGAATTGATTGTCAGTGTAAAGAGAAAGTTTATTTGTGATTATCAATAAAGATTTCTGTTGTCAAGTGTTATTTGTGAATTATATAAAGACACGCTTGGAGTCAGAGTAACATTTAAAATTTATCACCAACTCAATAACCCAACAAATCCATTTCTTGAACAACTTACTCAAACCATATCAATCTCAAAAATTGCCATGATAAAAAACTCGACACCAAAGAAAAAGGCACCCAGTATGTAATAACCCTGTAATAAATGTAATAACCCTGATCATGGATAATGGTCTTTAAAACTTGGAAATTCAAGTCAACACCTAGCCAACAAGGAAACCAAAACAAAATTAGTGAAGCGGAATAAACTTGATACAATATACTACAGCTGGTATACTCACATAAACGAGCAAAAATAAAAGATAAAAGCAACCGCTGAAATACTGGGACAATTCATCAGCACCTTCATCCTAGTCAGAAACGACTATCACACAAAGTTCCAAATTATTGCCGAATTTGTACACACAGCAATAATGAGCATGAACATTATCAAAATGCTTATAAACCTGACACGAAATCTACACAGATCACATAAACCAAAGGTTTCCGCTCTTTTATAGGTGGCAATACGGTGGCGTGCCAGTAGGTAAATATTTTTGGAGAAACGCATCCTAAAAACGTTTTCTAGATATTCAAGTAATGACCTTTTAACTTTATTTGTTTCTCTTAAAAGTTTTGTAGAGCAAAAAAACGACTAGCCCTGTCACAATAAAGTCTTCCTAAATTATTAATTGGTTTTTAAAAAGGTTTCCCGCGCATAAATATATATTATAATTTATTTTGCAGAACATGGATGTGGTGGATAAAGAAAAGAAAATTACACAAAATATAATTTTCTTTATTAATTCATCATGGGAATGGCTGACGTAAACCACTTATTCCTAATTTGGCAATGAGTACAACAGAATACAACATTAGTACTTGGAGTAAATACAAAATCCCCAGCGAGTAGGTAGTTTGTGGCTTACTGCAGCACGATTTTCAATACAAATATCAGTCTACACTAAAAAAGCATGGATTTTTCTGACTACAATGAGGGGGCCTCGATGGGTCCTGATAATTTCTATACAAAATCAATGACCACGTGAAATTATTGGTTAAATAGGTAAATTAAGTGTTAAATATTTAAATTAAATCAATGAGAATTGGCAGTAATAATTAAAATAAAAATAAATTGGGGTCTAGAATTTTAAATATGTAAATTAAAGTAATTATTTTAAATTAAAGTAAAAAATTTTAAATTAAAATAAAAATTTGAAATAAGTAAATTAAATTCACTGGAAAAGGGCAGTGCCGAAAATTCGTGAATATCAAAAACATTGATATATTTTTCAAGCTCTTTTTAATAAATAAATAAAAAGGAGAAAAAAATAAGTGGTGAAATTGGAAAAAAAAAGTTCTTATAAATTAAAATAAGAATTTATTATCAAAAAGTTTGAAGAATCCTCAACTTTTAAGAAATGAAATTTTAAATGAAAATTTTTATGAAATTATTTTTAAAATGAAATTTAAATGAAAATTTTTAATGAAATAATTTTAAATGCAAATTTTTTCTAATAATAATAATAATAGTAAGTAGGTAGTTAGGAGCTCCCTGCCGCAATTACCCCCCCCCCCGCGGGGGGGGGGTTCTGCTGCAACTTTTGATTACGCAATTTCTTCAACTCACATTTTTTTGCTTTCAGGGATTTTTAGTCCAAATTTTTTTTGTTAGACTATAGCGAGGGGGTCTCAATGGTCCTGGGATTTTCAATACAAAAACATTTTTTTCAATAGAAAAGGTGGTCTTCAATAAAAAAAGCCAAGGATTATTCAGACTATAGTGAGGGGGTTTCGATTGATCCAGGGATTTTCAATACAAAAAAATTTCTTTTAACAGTTTTTTTTATTAAATTTATGAATTTTATGAAATAATTTTAAATAAATTCAATTAATATATTTCCATTCTTATCTATGCCCATTCAATGATCCATTAATAAATTATTCTACCAATTATTTTCACCCATTTGAATTTATCATCGAATAATTTCATCACTTTAATGAAGATTCTTACCACCTTCATTGTTAATTTTATCAAAGTTTAAAGAATAATTGTCTTTTCATTTTACATTGCTTACCACTTTAGAATTTTTATCAAAATTTATGATAATTTGACTGATTCAATGATAAATTTGAATGAGTTAATTAATATATACTCTGAGTTTATCCGACAAAATATTCTGTCCCCCCAATGGGTATTGCTCACAAGGGTAATACTCACATTCAACATGTCGCAAGGGTATTAGTCGTAAAGGTATTTAATGCTTTTATTTGAATGATTATTTAGGCAAATTTGTTGTTAAAGGCATTCTCTTTTGGAATTTAATGATAATTATTTTTACTGTAGATTGACGACATTGATAATTTTAATGAATTTCTACTGAATTCTTTGAATATATTGAGCTCAATCAATTTGAGTACATGTATTACTTTTAAAAAAATAATTAAAATTAATTTTATTTCAATTAATTTATTCAATCTAAATCAATTATCTTCTAGATCTTATTTCAAAATTTTTATTAATTTATTATCTTAGTTGATTCAACTTAAATGATCAGTATTTTCTTTTATTTACTTGATGATTAATGACTAGAATTTAAAGTTCTTTCCTGTCCATTAATTACATTTTTATAATATTTATTTCGTATATTTTGAATAAATTAAATCTTTACAATTATTTAATCAATTTTTACCTAGTTATTGATGCCTTGAGTTCAATTAATTTTTCATCCAATTTTTCAAGTGATGAGTATTTTCTTTTAAAGATCAATTTGTTAGTACATAGTTGTTGGTTGTAAGTATTTGGTTTTGATAAGAAGATATTGTATGTGATGAAGAATATTTTGTATTTAATTGCTATTATTTTTATGTGTGGTTAGTTGATTGTTGGTACTTGGTTTCTAATTGTAAGTACTTGGTAGCAGGTACCTGGTTGTAAGTATCTAGTTGTAGGTTGATATTTGTTAATTTCTCGATGGGTTTTGATGGTGGTTGTTAGTACATGGTAATAAGTGTTTAGTATTTTGTTGTTTGAAACCTAGTGGTTAGTACATGGTAGTTAATTAATTGAGTGTGATCAATAATCCAAGTGAAGAGTATTTTCTTTTAAAGATCTATTTGTTAATACATAGTTGTTGGTTGTTAATACATGTTCGTAAGTTACTGGTTGATGATACTATATTGTTGGTATCTTATATTTGGTAGTTGGTACAGTGTTGTTTACTGATTGTTGTTATATAGTTGTAGGTTGATAATGCTTAGTACCTGGTTGTTGACGGTTGTGAGTACTTGGTAGGTGGTTAATAATGTTTAGTACCTGGTTGTTGTTGGTTGTTAGTACTTAGTAGCTAGTTAATGGGTAGGTGGGGGCTTGAGAGTTAGCAATATCCTTACGACCAGTACCTTTACGACTAATACCCTTACGACCAGTACCCTTAGGGGGGTCAAAAAATCCTGTCGGATAAACTCAAAGTATATATATAATAAAACTGATCAACAATAAGTATTTATTAAATGTGATTTTTACTTTGCAATAATAAGTCAGTAGTTATCATTTAAAAGAAGAATGTTTTGTAAATTAGAATTCATTAGTCTTTCATTGTAATTTAAATTATTTTAAATTCCACGTGGTGTTTATAGTGGTTGAGTTGACAATTATTCATTTTTGATGAAAATCAACATTTTTGTTAAATTTAGACATTTTGAAAAGGTTTTTCTTTTGATTGTAAGTAAAATATATTTTTGAAGATAGATAAAAATTTAATTTAAAAAAACATTTCATAAAATACAATGAAGAAGATTTAGTTGGTTGTTAGTACTTGGTTGTTTTTACTTGGTTGTTTGAGAGTTAGTTAGTACGTGGTATCATGTTGAAAGTATTTGGTACTTATTTTTTAGCACCTAGTTAAAAATAATTAGTAACCGATTGTTGGGAACTGTTGAATTATTATAATTATTTTAATTAATATTATTATTATTATAATTATTATTATTATTTTTATTATTATTATTATTATTCCATCAAAATTTTCATTTGACTTTTCATTGAAATTAACTTAAAAAATTATTTCATTAAAATTTACTTTAAAAATTAACTTAAAAAATTTTACATTTAAATTTTCATTAAAAATTGTTGGTTATTCAATCTTTTGATAATAAATTTAAAAATCTTAGTTTAATTTACTTATTACATTACTTATTTAAAAATTATTACTTTAATTTACTTATTTAGCTTTAATTTAAAATTTGAACCATTGGTTACTTAATTTTAAATTTTGAACCTTAATTTACTTATTTAAAATTTTTAACATTAATTTACTTATCCTTAATTTACCTATTTATCCTTTATTACTTAATTTTACACCATAATTTACTAAACAACTAATTGTAACCCTTATTTTCATATTTAACCAATAATTTCAAGTGGTCATTGATTAATTGGCAAAGATTTGCATCTAAAATTAACATTGAAAATCCCAGAAAAACTTTCATCTTAAATTGACTTTAACTTTAATATTTAGATAATTGATTACTTAATTAAAAAATTAAACCTATTTACCTATTTACATATTTACCTATTTAACCAATAATTTCATGTGACATCTGGTTGTAAGTACTTGGTATCTATTTGATAGGGCTTAGTATTTGGTATCTTGTACTTGGTTGTTGTAGGTTGTAAGTAGTTGGTATCTGGTACCTAGTTGTTAGCTGGTTGTTGTGGGTTGTTAGTACTTGTTAGGTGGTTGTAGGTACTTAGTATCAGGTCACTAGTTGTTAGTAACTAGTTGTAGGTTGTAGGTACTTAGTAGTTGGTTGATGATGCTTAGTACCTGCTTGTTTTCGGTTGTGAGTACTTGGTAGGTCGTAGCTAGTTGTTAGTACTTGGTACCTAGTTGGTTGTTAGTACTTGTTAGGTGGTTGTAGGTACTTAGTATCAGGTAACTAGTTGTTTGTAATCTAGTTGTAAGTACTTGGTATCAGGTAACATGTTGTTAGTAACTAGTTGTATGTATCTGGTTGTTAATACATGTTCGTAAGTTACTGGTTGTTGGTACTAAGTTGTTGGTTTGTTGTTGAATTATTATTAAAATTTGTCTTTGAAGAATATTTCATAAAAATTTTCATTAAAAATTATCTTAAAAATTATTCTATTAAAATTTCCATTAAAAATTACCATTGAAAAATATTTCATTAAAAATTACTTAAAAAATTATTTCATAAAAATTTTCATTAAAAAATTTCAATTCTCAAACACCTTCTATTATTTCAACTTTTTGTTAATAAATTTAAAAATCTTACTTTAATTTACTTATTTAAAAATTATTATTTGAACTTTATTATTATTTAACTTTAATTTAAAATTTTTTTACCATTGATTACTTAATTTTAAAATTTGGACCTTAATTAACTTTAATTTAATTTTTTAGAACCTTAATTTAGTTATTTGAGCCCATTGATAACTTTAATTTAAAATTTTGGACCTTGATTTACTTTAAATAAAAATTTCAACCATTATTTACTTTAATTCAAAAATTTGGACCTTAATTAACTTATTTGAGCCCATTGATAACTTTAATTCAAAAGTCTTAGTCCATAATTTACTGTAATTCAATTTTTAGACCCATAATTTACTTTAATTGAAAAATTTACTATAATTTAATTTTCTAGAACCATAATTTACTTTAATTGAAAAATTTGGACCATTATTTACTTTAATTTAATTTTTTAGAACCTTAATTTACTTTAATTGAAAAATTTGGACCATAATTTACTTTAATTGAAAAATTTGAACCATAATTTACTTTAATTGAAAAATTTACCACGTTTTTTACTGTAGACCACCTTTTTCTATTGAAATTCTCAGGACCATCGAGACCCACCTGAATTGACCAGAAAAATCCATGCTTTTTTGGTGATGATCGGATTTTTGTATTGAAAATCCCAGGACCATCGAGACCCCCTCACTATAGTCTAATAAAAAAAATTTGGACTAAAAATCCCTGAAAGCAAAAAATGTGAGTTGAAGAAATTGCGTAATCGAAAGTTGCAGCAGAACCCTTCTACCATAGTAATTCAACCAGCAACCAAATACTTAAAAAATAATAAGACAACATAAGAAATTATTGGTGTTAAAGTGTTATATAAAAGTATTGAGTAGGTAGTTATTAGCCCGCTGCAGCAATACATCCATGAGGGGTGGGGAGGGTTACCTTTGCAGACGTTTTTTCATTTTTGGTTACGTAACAGTTGCAGTGGCCTACATTTATTTTTTCTCTGACTATAGTGACGGGGTCTCGATGGATCCTGAGAATTTCAATACAAAAAAGGTCCTCGCTAAAAGCCGCGATTTCTCTGAAGGGGTCTCTTTGGTCCTGGGATTTTCAATACAAATTTCAATTCTCGCTATACATCAATATTATTACATTAGTTATTCATCAATACTTTATCTGAGTTAGAAGGATATGTAATGAAAATCAATCCCTCGTCATTTAAAGATTTAAAATAATGAATTGGTTAAAATAAATCTTGTTGCTAACATTTCAACAATAAATGTTTAACAAAATCATTGTTATTAAATTCCGAAATTAATTCATCACTATCAACAAATGTTTATTTATTCAAATATTATTAAACAATTGACTGCTGGAGATGCAACAGTTCCGTTATAGAAATCTATATTAATCTTCTGAAGTTTATTTGGTGTTTTCAGTTAAGCATTTGTGTAATTCTGAGTTAGCTTCTGAAAATAAACCTTTTTATGTTTTTTTCCACCATAATGTGTTACAGTTTCAACACTATTTCCGAATTTGACGTTGCAAATATTACAAAGGTTCACGTCAAGATCATTAATTGATTCTGAAAATTGAAAGGTTTGTTTTCGCTTTCCAGTAACAGCTTCAATAATCTCTACCGAATGATTATTTAACTTTTTAATGAAGATTCCAGTCTCAAGATCTTTGATTTCTGCATTATTGAATGTGACTTTTCCTTTAGCTTCCAAACTTGCTTGATGATTTCGGCAGTTGTAGTGCTCAATGGCATGTGTTAGTGTAGGAATTATTGCCGAACAGATTTGGCATTCTCCCATTTCCACGATTTTAGTGAAATCTTTTTCTACATTTAAGCAACTCTTTTTTAAAATTGCACAAACCTTCAGTCGTTTTTGGGTATATTGTTCTCTTATTATTTTTAAGTGTGAATTTTTTATTCGGTTATCATTTGCCTTAATTAATTCTTTTCCCGATGCTAAACTGGGGTTCCCTTCTGTAACATGGGGGCTCTGGAATAATTCCCTATTACTACTTTCATTGCTATTAATAAAGCTAGACATACTGAAATCGATATCATAGGGTATTTGGATTTTTATGGGGTTGTTACCCTTCCTTTCGTTGATGGTATCATTACTTACTTTATTAAATTCATTCTTTGTATGAAATGTATCTTTTTTCAACTCGACCTTATCATTCTTTTGACGCTTCATATTTTTTTCACACAAATTATTGTTATTGTCTTTAAATTTTCTTTTAAGGTTTTTTTCCAGAGAGTTGGATGGTATGGGAATGCATGATCCTTCAATGATAGGATCGTCATACCTTATCAATTCTCTATTATCTCTTTCATTTACTGAAATTGCATGGTTGTCCATGCAACCTTCAATATTCTTGAAGGGTTTTCTTTTCCTACTTTTTCTGTTATCATTGCAATTGTTTATATTGAAATCACAATCTGGAAGAATTTCAATTTTTATTGGGTCTTTGGTGATTAAGGAGTTCTCTTCAGGTTCTTTAGATTCTTGTTTTGGTTCCACATGGTTAGTATTTGAGTTATCAATTTCAAAGATATGTAAAGGTCCTCGGGAAAAAAATTTTCCTCTTTTACAACTGGTTCACATTTTACATGATGTGGGACTGACATGTCAACTTCGAGGGCCATGTACAAATCTTCAGGAAATTGTAAATTTTTTGATTTCTCAACTTCACATTTTGCATAATAATCATGTTTTTGTGAAATTATCATTTCGATTTCTTTGTAAAATATTAAAAAATAAATTATTTCTTATTAGGAAATATTAAAACAAATTATTATTTTATTACATTTTTATTATTTTTCAGAATTTGATAACTTTAAATTTTAAAATTATTTTATTTATTTTATTTAAATTTTTTAATAAATTAATAAAAACTATTTTTTAAATATTTTTTTAAATGATCATTATAGTATTTTAAAAATTAAAACACATTTTTACCAGAAGCAATAAAATAAAATATATATTAACATTTTTAATTTTTAAAATTTTAAATAAAATTTTGCACTTAATCCCAAAGTGAAATATATCAAAGAAAAGATTTTCTAGATGAGAAACTTTACTAGGAAATCCTTGATTTAGGAATTCCTTGAAATTTGTAGACATTTGAATATATTTTTAATGGAAATTTAGCAATATTTCAATACATTAGATAGTTAGTAGCCCGCTGCAACAACACCCTGGGGGGGGGGTGCTGCAGACGGTTTTTTTTGCTTTTTGGTTACGTAACTGCTGCAGTGGACTACATTTGTTTTTTCTGGTATTTTCAATAGAAAAAAAAGGTCCTATAGAAAAACAGCCAGTATTTATCTGACTATCGTGAGGGGTCTCCTTGGTGCCGGAATTTTCAATACAAAATGTGGGGCTCCTTGATCCTTTGTTAAGTAAATTAGGGTCTAAATTTTTAAATTAAAGTTAATCAATGGCTATATTTGGTAAACAAGGGCTAAATTAAGTAAATAAAGGGTTAAATTTTAAAATTAAGTAAATTAAAATAAAATTTTAAAATTAGATTAATTTAATGTAATAAGTCAATTAAAGTAGGATTTTTAAATTTATTATCAAAAGATTATTTATCAAAAGATCACCAACCTTTTGAGAAATGTAATTTTTTAATGAAAATTTTAATGAAATAATTTTTAAAGATAATTTTCAATGCAAACTTTTATGAAATATTTTTCTATTACAATTTTAGATTGAAATTTTTATGAGAAATGTAATTTCAACCAATAATTTCTAATTTCTAAATGGAATATTTTATGAAATATTTTTCAATGTCAATTTCAGATGTAAATCTTTGTGAATTAATCAATGACCACATGAAATTATTGGTTAAATATTTAAAAAAGGGTTATATTTAGTAAATAAGTAAATGAAGGATTAAATTTTAAAATTAAGTAATAAACTTTGAATTATGATGAGAATTGGTAGTAGTAAGTAAATTAAAGTAAATTAATGTTAATAATAGTAATAATAATTTAACAACCATGTATACTAACTGTTGAGGTTTTAAAAGTAGCCCACTGCAACAACACCCTGGGGGGGATGCTGCAGACGGTTTTTTTTGCTTTTTGGTTACGTAACTGCTGCAGTGGACTACATTTGTTTTTTCTGGTATTTTCAATAGAAAAAAACGGTCCTATAGAAAAACAGCCACTATTTATCTGACTATCGTGAGGGGTCTCCTTGGTGCCGGAATTTTCAATACAAAATGTGGGGCTCCTTGATCCTTTGTTAAGTAAATTAGAGTCTAAATTTTTAAATTAAAGTTAATCAATGGCTATATTTGGTAAACAAGGGCTAAATTAAGTAAATAAAGGTTTAAATTTTAAAATTAAGTAAATTAAAATAAAATTTTAAAATTAGATTAATTTAATGTAATAAGTCAATTAAAGTAAGATTTTTAAATTTATTATCAAAAGATTATTTATCAAAAGATCACCAAACAAAAAGTTGAAACTTATTTTTAAATCGTACAAGGTTGAGACCTTCCAGAGCGGAGTTCGATCGGAAATTGTTATTTATCGTTATTTATCGAGAATTATAAATTTTCTATAAAACAAATATACGTTGGAAGTTGTGTTTATTAATTTTTGGAACACGTGGAGTCAGAGTAACCAACGGTTGATTTTTGATATCATAAAACTCAACATAACAACCAGCTAACAACTAGATACTAAACACTTACAACCTTATACCTACAACTTACAACTAGTTACCATGTACTAACAACTAAGTATTTACAACCAAGTACTTACAACCAGATGACCACGTAAAATTATTGGTAATTAGGTGATAAATTTTAAAATTAAGTAAATCAATATTTGGTAAACAAGGGCTAAACTAAATAAATAAAGGGTTAAATTAAGTAAATTTAAGGGTAAAGTAAATATTTTAAAATTAAAGTAAATTAATGTAATAAGTATATTAAAGTAAGAATTTTAAATTTATTAACAAATAGTTTGAATAAACATCAACTTTTGAGAAATTTTAAATTGAAATTTTAATGAAATAATTTTTAAAGATAAATTTAGATGTAAATTTTATTGACAATAATAATAATAGTAATAGTAAAAATATTTAATAATAATAATAGTAATAATAATATTAAAATATTTATCCATTACAAGTTAAAAATACTAAAGGTTTAAGGATGAACTTGTAAACAGGTTCTGTGTATGACGGTGTCTCCAGACGCGAATATGATTTTTCATACACCATGTTTACAAGTTTTCAGATACTTTTTTCTGTGATTTAGCGAATTTGCAAGTGATGTGATTTCCAGTGTAGCAGGTAAAGTATGCAATGGAGCAGCGGTTTCCAACCTTTATGCTATCGTGCCTCCCCCAACAAAAATTTTGTATATTGTATACTTACCTGGCACGAAGAGAAATCTTCGCGTCTCTTGCATAGTATTGATGAGAGCCAAAAGCTCGAAACTAGTCTACTATTGGGATTTGCACTGGGTATCACAAAGTTTGTAATGTTTATCTTAATAATATTAATTCAACAATTAGATACCAACAACAACCAAGTACTTACAACCAATTACTTACATCCAACTACCAACTATTTACTATAAGTGTCTAAATTTAACAAAAATGATGATTTTCATCAAAAAATGAATAATTGTCAACCACTTTAAAAACCACGTGGAATTGAAGATAAATTTCAATGAAATACTATAGAATTCTTGTTTTTATTCACAAAACATTCTTCTTTTAATTGATTACTGACATTCGTACTGATTTATTATTGCAAAGGAAAAATTGCATTCAATAAATAGTTGTTGTTAATTCATTCTATAATATATAGTCTGAGTTTATTCGATAGGATGTTTTGACCCTCTATGGGTATTTGTTGTAAGGGTATTGGTCGTAAGGTGTTGGTCGTAATTGTATAGGTCATAAGGGTATTGGTAGTAAGGGTATTGTTCACACTCAACCCACACCTAACCATTAACTAGATACTAACAACCAACAATGTATCCTCACTAGCTAACAACAACCAACTATTAAGTATTTACAACCATTTACCAACATACTAGAAGTCATGTACTAACAACCAACCACAAATCATATCGACAAATTAACAAATATCAAACTAAAACTAATTACTAACAGCTAGATACCTGCTATTAAATACATTACAACATAATACCAAGTATTTATAACCATATATCTACAACTAAATATTGATTAGTTACAACTAGATACCAACCAACTAGGTGCCATTTACTAACAACTAGGTACTAATAACTAGATACTAACAACCAAGTACTAACAACCAAGTACTTACTAACAAATACCAACAACTATATACTAACAAATAGATTTTTAAAAGAAAATCCACCTCACCTGAAAATTGTATGAAAAATTAATAAAATTTCAACTGAACTGAAGATTTTCCAATAACTTGGTAAAAATTGATTAAATTATTGCAAAAATTGAAATTATTCAAAGCATAATAAATAAATATCATAAAAATATAACTAATGGACAAGAAAGAACTTTAAATTCTAGTTATTATTCATCCAGTAAATTAAAAAATAATGGTCATTCAAGTTATTAATTAATTGAAATAAATTAATTTTAAAGATTTTTTAAAAGTCACATGTAAACTCAAATTAATTGATTGATTGCTCAAAATATTCAAATATTTCAGTATAAATTCATTACAATTATAAAAGTCGTCAATCCAAACTAAAAATAATTATCATTAAATTCCAAAAAGAGACTTATACAAGCCCACTAACGATAACATCTAATAAACCAGTAAATTCATTTAAATGACAATATTCTACCATTCGTTATATCCAAGCGAATTCTCCAATAAAATCATCTAAAAAGCATCAAATTTCCCAAAATATATCAATATTTAAAGATTGGTATTTTAATGATAAGTACTCGTAAAAGATCATATATTCCTCTCAGACTAATAAGATTTCTTAAAATCTCTTTAAATGACTATGTCTCTTCCCTTAATTCCTATTATTAAAAATATTTCACTAAAATCATCAAATATTAATTTGGCCATTAACTCTAAATTATAAAATCTAATGATGTAATTAAAAATAATTAAGAATAATTAAAAACTTTCACCCTATAAATTTTACTCAATAAAGCAATTTGTTTTTAGTTGTTGTCGATGTTTTAAGTCAATGTCCCTATAAAATTTACATAAAGATAAAATAATTTAAAGTTGAAATCAATCCCAATTATTTCTAAAGATTTCATTATCAAACCATAAAACTGAGTAAATTGGTAAATTAAACTCTGGTTAAAATAATAGAAAATTAATAAAACTAAAAGTTAATTTACTGTGCATTCATCACAACCTAATAAAATAATATAATTTCACACGTGAACTATTATTGATTCACTATTTCCCTTATTATAATTTCTATTAAAACATTTCCAAGAAGAACCCATTTGAATATTCAGAATATACCCACTAATCCTTCGCCAAATAATTTTCTATAATTTTCTAAAAGAATTGAAATGAATTCACTTGATCTATAAGAGCGGGAAACCCGATTGCAGAGCTCGATTAAGTTAACTAAATGAATCTGATATTACCCAATAGAAACCATTTTTCACTTTTACCTTCTTTTTCGCTATATTCGTTGCTTCTTAACTTTTTTCAATCTAATTTTTGTTTTCAACTAGAGGTGCAATTTGCCTTAGGTGATCAAAACATCCGCTTCCAACATAATTTTTAATTTATATCTATTGACAGGTTGACATTTTGTATGTCAAGGTTCGAGTTTTCTCGTGAATCAACTTTTTTGCTCTCAAATGTTGAATTCCCACTACCCAACTAGATTAATATACCAACGTTGAATTGCTATAGTCAAATTGTATTTATTTAAAGTCTCTTAGTTGAATTGTTTTTAATTGAGTTGTTGACCAATCCACACGATTTTCCAATCGTTTCTAAATTATTAAACTTAATTTTAAACATTAAATTTTGTCTAATGACAAATTGGTTTAGAATTGTTTATCCAACTTTTGGAAATTTGGATATTAAGAATTCTGATTTTTATCTAACTCAAATTAAATTTCCATTTGACAAATTAAACTTTGTTTTAATATTATAAAAGAAGAATTTGAATGAAATATATTTTAAGTGATAAAACTTGCGCAATGAATAGATCATCAAATAATGTCATGAAGGTTGATGATATCAAATCTATGATTTCTACTTTGTCATTGCAGGTAATAATTGAAAAAGTATTCTACTAATGTGTATTATAAATGTTTTTAGGAAATATATACTTCTTTTACATCGATTATAGATAAAATATTTAATACAGAAAATATAGATACATATTGGGATATAATATCTCGTAACAGTTATAAAAATGACAATGATAAGATTTTAGATTTTTTAAGTCCAAATGGCCAACTATTTGATTTGATATTAAAACGATTAACAATTGACAAATCAGTGATTCATTTTGAATTTCCAATTTGTAGATTATCGGTTAGTAACAATAATGGAAGTGTTGAAATTATTGCTAAATATCTCCATTATTTAGAAATTCACTCAAAATGCAATTGCAAACAATTCAGCTTGCATATTCATCTCGTCAAAACTTTATTCCAAAACTCATGGATTACAAAGCAACGTTTTGTTCCTAAGTAAGACTTTTTTGCATATATATAATTTTAATTTTCCATATTTAATAATATATATATTATTTTTGTGAATATAACACCATTGAGATTGTGATAGCAATTATAGAATATCTTTTCAATTTTCCAAACTATCTATTTAATATTTTGATAATATGTTTTTAAATTGAAAGGATTTCTATATTTAGAAACAAAAATTTGATTGGTTTATGCTTACTGAAATTTGATTGGATATTATTTTTTGTTAATATAACTTTCTAAATTAGAAGTGAAATTGAAATTATAGCATTTACGAAGGGTTTTCCTCGCAATCAACTATTTGCAAAATGATTTTATGGATTATTTCAGATGCATTCGAGTATTTCGTGTTCTCCTTCATCAGCTTCATATATCACAAAAACGTCACTAAAGTAAAACAAACTAGCAATAATTAATCCCATTTACTGAATTGTTGACAGAAACTCGAATGGAACGGATCAACTGACAGCATTTATTGTCAACTTGTTTTACGATATTTGGATTTCTTTTTCTTTAAATCTCCCCAGTCAAATTGCCTAATGCAGCTGGCATTGCAGTCTCGCTCACGCGCCAATCTCAACCAATCGTTTTCCTGGAATGCACCGCTTAACGGCAGCTTTCAACCCCAGCAAAATCTATCGAATTCCAACTCGGAATGGAACATGTTCAATCCTCGCTCGCGATTGGCTGGCGGGAAAGAACAGAAGAATTCCATCGATACAGCGGAACTGTATTACACCGAGACGATGCTACAAGTGATATCAGAATTCTGGTTGAATTCAACTATAATCGAGCCCGTAAATGGTAACGCTGGGATAATCGGGGGGGCCAGCTGCCCATCCTCTGTGATTATCGATCAATATGATGATTCTAATTGCCGGCCCAGCTGGCCATCGGTTGACCAAGTCTGTCTGGTGCGATTGCTCGTGAAGCATTGCTATCATTTCTCCTACGCCAAATCCGTTACCGCTCTCTCACCAGACAGCCAATTGGAATGCGAGTTCCTATCCAAGCTCCACTCGTATCGACAGTGAGTCCAATGATTGTCAAATGGAACCCGATTGATTATCGCTGTTCTCCGTTTCCAGGCAAATCGTTCCCCGGTTCCTTTTGTCCCGGATGCTGCCCTATCTTGAGGCCTGCTTCCGCAATTGGCCCATCGATTTCTCATTCAAGATCGTCATGGAAACCTGGCTGAGCTTGGTGCAGCCGTGGCGGTATGTGGATTCCTACCAGCATACGAGTGATCAGCTGGATCAATTATCCAATTGTGGTACAATTAGCGGAACAATTAGCGGAACATCATCGGTGGCGGTGATTGGCGAGGATTGGTGCGAATTTGTCCACGCTAATTGCGAGATTTACACTCAACCGTTGGCATTATTTGTCAATCGGCTGCAACGGATGGATCTAGCAGTGCCTCGCAACGCCCATATGATGTTTAGGGTTGCCAAGGTGATTGGACAGGGAGATATCGGCCGGTTCCTCGCTGCCAGTATCGACTCGAGATATCACCGGACTGGCCAATCAATCGATCCGATTTGGAATGAGATCCGCTATCAGATGTCGCTGGTATTTGCTGAGATTGGCTCGTTGGTTGCCAGGTGGGTTGCTAGGATGATTTGATTGGCTGATCAGTTGCTATTGGATATAATTTAGATTGGAATTGGCAGATCAATCGGCTGGCGTTCAGAACAGCTGGTGGCGGGCCATCTGGGACAGTTTTATCAATTCCGATACGCTATCGGTCAGCGGTAACCCAAAACGTGTGGCAATGTCCTTGCGGCAGTCGCGATCACTATTTGCTGGCTTGCTGGGCATCAATGAGTGCGCTGGGATTGATGAGATTGTACGTGTCAATTATCGCATGCAATGTTATGATTATCGATTGAATTATTTATTGTGTGCCAGGAAGGACAGCGATTGGCCGAGCGCCAGGACTTCCTAGATCACAAGCACTCTCAAGCGGATCACGTGATTACAGCAGGCCGCGTTCAGCTGACTGATTTTGGGCGGTTTCAGGTGGTGAACAAGCTCTGCAAGCTGGATGTTCCCTCGAATATCGATTATTACAATCGACCGACTTGCAGCTTCGAGGTGGACGGGCTGGTGCGGTTGTCAAGGATGACATCAAATACTTTATGCCGTCGGGTGGGAATATTGAATGTGTTGATTGATTTATCAATTATGCTATTCTAGTTCGAGCTTCCGATGCGATCTTGTTGCTATCGATCGGATTTCTGGGGTCGATTATCTCGATACATTCTCATTGGTAAATGGCAAGCCAATCAATTCTCAGTGCGATGACGTCACCGATCGGGATGTCCAGTTGAAAGAATGGGTCGACTCGAATCCGTTGCATTTGCGATTGCGTTTCCTGGCAACCAAAGCTTTTTTGTTCTGGTTCTTTGTCCTGTATCTAGTCCTCCGATTCACCCATGGAAGTGGAATAATTTCCATGGTAATTGGTGGCGCCTTACTATATGTTATGGTTGCCATGGTTTCCGTTATTATTCTGAGGTTTTCTTGAAAGCTTTGTTAAATATAAATGTACTTCGTGTTGTTCTTTTCTCTTGTTGCAATTGCCATAATTTTAATATATAAGCTCACCAGTTTGATCATTTTTTGATATTTGACCCGCATCAGTCGGATTGTACGTAATGCTTGGAAATAGCAACAAATTCTTAGTGTTTGTGGATCGATTCAAAATTGATCAAAATAATTAAGAAATATAAATAAATTAAGTAAAAATAGGAATTGGAAATGAAAATTTAGTTAAAACATAGTTTAATTAAATTTTGTAAAAAATTAGTTTAATATATAAATATCTATTCTGTTGTTTAAATATTGAAATAAGAAATTAACAATTTGGATTTAGAATTTTAAATAGAGATTTCAATTTTGATTTAAAATGTATTCTCTTTCATATTGTATTCTATCTGTTCCTGATGGGAATGCTAAACTAGTAGGTATTACTATTATTTTGACATTAGCTATTAAATATGGCATTAATAAAGTTTAAACTATATGAGGATAATATAATTTTTTGATAATATAATTAATAATATATATTTTCGTTATGAATTAGTTATTTTTCGTAAATTCTAATTTATATTTTTAAAAACATTACAACTTAGGTGACTTAAACCAACAAAATAATTCAATTAATAACAAAAAAAATGATATATTATAATAATATTTTTATAAGTCAATAAAGTTTAAATTTTCTCATAAATTTGACGTAATTCACTGGAAGTTTCTTATGTTTTTTAACTTACCACGAGGGCAACTCTCTATTCCAAAGCAATTGAAAAATATGTATTACTTTTCAAGGAAAAAATTGCATTTAGTTGTTCTGTTAGCCTCTCAGTTACAGTTCTCCTTGAAAGGGGCAATTGTTTATATTTTTCAACTTCATCGGGGTCTGAGCAATCCACAACTTCGACAAATTCAACATTGCTGATGGCTTACCTTTTTATTATTTATATTATTTGCTGAATTCATTACTCATTAATTCAAAAATTTGGCATTCCTGGCTTTCTAACCACCATAATTAGATATTGATTAAATATATTGATTAAATATATTGATTAAATATAATGATTAAATATATTGCTTACCTTTTTATTATTTATATTATTTGCTTAATTCATTACTCATTAATTCAAAAATTTGGCCTTCCTGGCTTTCTAATCACCATAACTAGATATTGATTAAATATATTGATAAATATAATGATTAAATATATTGATTAAATATAATGATTAAATATATTGATTAAATATAATGATTAAATATATTGATTAAATATAATGATTAAATATATTGATTAAATATATTGATTAAATATATTGATAATATATAATAGTATTTTTAAATTAACTATGGATCCAGAATCTTTTTACTCAATGTTATCTAGCAGTGAAAACATATTTATATTTCTACGTGGAATAGGTGTGCTTAGTAATGTGGTAAAACAATCGTAAATTGGATGAATTATGAGTGGTCGCGTTGGAAGGGTAAAACTTGGAGGCCAGGGAAACTGACTTAAAACTGTAGTAGGTAGATGTGAGCCTCACGAATCAGTATGAGTTATCGCGCATATATACCCCCCTCCCCTGCTTATGAGTTATTGCGCGTTTGATCGATGAGTTATCTCGCATATATTGATTTTTAAGTGCAAAATGTGCAAAATTTAGTCAGATGTGCTTTTCTTACATTAAAGATTTCACCCAAACATTTTCCACGAAAAGAGATTTGTTATTTGTCGACACAGATTATTTTATATGAAAATCAACGAAAAGATTTCTTTTCAATATAAATTTTGCGTTTTTAAAGGAATAAATTTTGGAACATTGGGAACCAAGTATATTTAGTCGAGACATCCTTAACAAAAAAGTTGTGTCTTGATTCAACTAAGAAGATTCCGAAATAAAATCCTCGAAAAGTTTCTTGGTTCTCCCAGGAATTAAGAAAAGGTAAAACCAATCGATAATTCTCAAAAATTCGGCTATGTCCGAATGTATTATGAATTATCACGGATTTTGATTGATGAGTTATTGCGCGTTTGATCGATGAGTTATCTCGAATCTGGAAAAATCCATATACGATTATCAAAATTTTCTCCTATCATCAAATGTTAGTCGTGTCGACGATCTCGAGTTCGAAACGGAAAGCAGAAAGGTTCTCGAATTTGTCTATGCTGTGGATTTTCTCTTCGCAGAAATTATAGAAATTGAGATTCATGGATTTGGTACCAATCTTTCACCCACCTGCAAAATTACGATGCTACCGTACGATGATGATACCCACTCTTTACCTTGGTAATTCGTTACCGTTAGCAAAAAAATCAGTGAAAATCTGGCCTCGCCATCCACCACGATTCACCCGGTGACTGCTAGCACAAGTGCCAACAATCCCCAGACGACAGTAATAGACAGGTCAACCTATATTTATACATGATACAAATATGAATAATATAACCTCTAATAAAATCCAAATTGGGGTTAAATCAAGATTAAAATTATCTACATTAGAATTCACCCATCGACCATACATACCCCTTGGATTCCGAATATGACACTCTCAGTCCTAGTACTCTCTCAAATATCGATCTACATCTCTCGTTGCTCGTTTTATCCGAGTCTCCTCTATGGAATATCATTGCACACTCGACGTGCATCTTCATCACTCTATTTCCTTCTCCCTGGAGCTTTCAACGTCTCCGGACAGCCATTATTATCCTGTCTCAACTTCCTACGCTTCCCATTTGAAGTTAAGATCCTCATGAGACCAATTCCAACGTCATCGTTATCACTCTGATTATGTGTTCATATTCGAAACCTCAAGCGGTACCGTCGCTGGATATCCGTAAGTGAAGAGAGAAAATGCAACATCATAGTTTCATAGTATAATATTTCCCCTATGACAAATACAAACATTCCTTATATATTCATTTGTAATAAAATAAAACTAAATTAAATTAAAAATTTACTTCTCCTCTGCTTAATGAATACACTGATTTAAAATCGTGTGGAATTTAGCAAACCGTATCGGATCAAATTCGGGTGAGGTTAACAAAGGTTAAACTGGAAATTTGAAAGGAGCTTTAAGCATTCAATTAGCTGATTATTATATTTCCTAATTTGATATTATAAATCAATATTAATATAAAATTAATAAATAAATCGATTTCTAAATTATTATTATTATTGTTATTATTACATTCAGAAATACATAGATAGATTAGAAATTAAGGAAATTGTGAATTCAACTAAATCAATTGACATATAGCATCAATAACAGACGAGACATTGACATATTGACTCCCATACTGTTCAGATACTGAATTTAGTAGGATAAATCTTGGAGTGGTGTTGAGATGTATTAGAATTTTAAACATTGAATAATCAGCCAAGTGTTTCGATTATATAGAAATTTTCGTCCAATCAGGACTTAGTGTGTAAAATAAAATTTTTCTTATTTTTTTTGTTTTTAACAGCTTTTCCCATGTTATTTATTTGTTTTCTTTTTTTAATTTACTAATTAATTTAATTTATATATTTTCCTTTATTTTTATTGATCTCTGTTGGCAGTTCTGTTTGTAATTTATCGTTTTATTCTTCCTTTGTTTATGTTTTTATTATTTTTCGTGCTTAATTTTTATTTTCTTATCTATCTTTGTACTCCTCGTATTTATTTTTATTCTTTCTAATTATTTTCTTGTGCTTGCTAGCTATTGTTGTATTTTTATCTATTTGTGGTTTGTTTATTATTTATCTCATTTTAGTGGTTTTTGTTTTAATTGTTATTCTATTTTATTATTTTTTCTACCTTTGATTGATTCTCCCAACTCTCACTTAATGCAGGATTTTATTTTCTAATTAATTTATTGAAAGGAAAGTTTTAGAAATTTATAATTATTTTAATTTTTATAATTTCTACCCCAACACAATTGTGCTATAATCAATACTAATATTCACTATATTATTGCGGACATATCTGTCAATGTAATGAGAAGGATTCATCCATAGCGTTACTTGACTTGTTAATTAAACGTAAAGATGAACAATATGAGACAGAAATTTATAGAAAACCAACAGATATAAATAAATATAAATATAAGAGAAATATAATGAAAGGATTGGTTTATCGATCATGGTGCTTATCTTCCACTTTTAAAAACTCAGTAAAAAGTGTAGATAAATTAGTTGAATTACTGGTGAAGAATGGCTACTCAAAACGGTTTTTATTGTTAACGTTGAAATAGACTGTTGATAATAATAATGTATGAATAGTGCTAAGGATCGTAGTATGAATGAATGTAAATTGACTGATATGTCGAATGATGTAGTGAATATGAATATTGATACTAACAAACAAGATGAGCCAAAATATACGATGGTATTGCTGTATTCTGAAGGATATAAAGATTTCAAACGAAAGATAGGTAAACAGCTGGGTACATTGAATTATAGAATTGTTTCGAAATCGTGCAGTACGTTGTATGTTTGTTAGTAAATCTCAAACGCCGTTTGGATCTCGTTTATCAATTCACATGCAATGGGTGTAATGCCACACTCATAAAATACTCATCTCGAGCTCAATTAAACAAATATTATAGTTGATTATAATGACCAATCACAAGTCTTCAACAAATATTTCTTTAATCTAAATTGCGGTTAATGATGTGATTGGATAGAACACTATTTAACTATGATAATTAGTTCAAGTTTAATTTAAAGTTAATTTATAAAAATGAATGTGCCGAAAATTCGTGTTAAAATAATCAATAATACTGAAAGACAATCTAACAAAAAATTATGATGAAAATAGATGAAAATAGATCAATAAGTACAATTTAATTTAGATTAAAATCTTTCATAATTCTGATACGTCTTAATATTATGATGATGTCGGTGAATTAAGATATTAACAATTATTGATCTGACTGCAAGTGTGCCATAATAACAAGAGCAATGAGCAACCAATGATATGTTAGAATTTATTGATTAATACAATTACAATCCTATTTCTTTCTCCACAGAATAATGCAATAAGAGTTTTCTCGTGTTTATTGCGACACTTCTTGAAGAATATCGCGTTTGATAAAAATAAAAATATTTATGATAACGGCTGTCTGTCCTTAGTCTTGATGAATCTGCTTCACTTTTCAATTCTCATGAAAACTTTACAGTGAAATGATATAATTTTCCCTCGACTACCGGAAATTCAAAGATTTAATATTTTCCTTCTCTGTAGGATTTGGGAAAACAAATTGTTTTTCCATTCGTTTTTTGCAAATTTGCACTAATTAATTAATTTTTTTATTCATTGATTTTCTTTCATTTTCACATTATTGTTCAACTCATTCTGTGTACCTCTTTTGTCTTTTATGTTTCATTTATTTCTCCTTTGTTTTAGTTTTAATATTTTGGAGATCCTCAACAATTAAAGTTAGAAAGGAGTAGTAGGTAGCCCTTACGCCACAATTAGTTACCGCGCACTGGTTAACAACAGAAGTCCCTATTCCCTTCAAGGTCAAGTCACGATTATTGATTATTGCTTGTCGCAATTACTGATTTTCACGATTATTGATTTTTTAAAAATTTTTATTTTTTAATTTTAAAGTACATTTATTGATTTTAAAGTGCAAATTTTTCAAAAGAAATTCAAGTATTGATTTAAATGTGTAATTATTGATAAAAAATTGCAAATATTGATTTAAAAGTGAATTTTTACTTTTTGTTTTATCTCACTATAGCGCGGGAGTTTGAGATTTTCAAAATATTATTTCGACTAAAATATAGAGGATGACGTCACCTATATATTTGCTGACCATATCTCTTCAAAATTTACTCATAAATGCAAACCCTTGAAACTAGCATTATTTGAAACATGAAAAAGCGCCATCTTTACCAATGTCCAATCTTACCTTCGATTTTGTCCCTTAATTTTAACCCAAAGCTTCATTTTGGTCCTGGAAGTAAAACTATAAAGTTACCTGTCATATAAAACCTATTGTCGAGTCCTACAATTCTCGTATGATCTGATCAGAATAGTAATCTGAACAATAAAAAGTAACTGATGGAATTCATATGAAAGTAAAAATGATGAGTAATAATTGATCTGACTCATTGAGAGGGGTGGACATTTGATCGGCACAAAAAAAGTGACAGTGTGTTTGATCAGCTTACTAATCTGATTTATTGAAGCGAATTCATTGAGCAGTTGCTATCTTTAAAGTCTACTGGCCCACACAAAACCATCAGCAGCAAATATAATAAAAAATTTCAATAATCTTGACACTTGCAGCAAGTAGACTATGAAAACGTACTGCTAAGTCCGATTTTGCAAATCGTCACACACCGGTGAAACGTTTATTGACCATTGAAAACTCACCATTTAGTTGGCGCTCAATTCAATTGTTCTGTTGTTCTCAAATGGACATCATTTAGGTCGCTGAGAATTGTAAAGCATTTCAGAATTTGTAGCAAGTTCATACTTTTCGTTTGAATTTCATAATTTCAGGTAAGAATAATTATTGAATAATTGCATGAAGGAGGGAGGAGGAGGAGGATGAGGGGGTCGTTTGTAACGTTTTCTTTCACTTTTAGTTCATTAGTTCATTTGGATTATCAACTGCTTCCTTTCTAGAAATCTAATTCTTTCACTCTCGAAT
>CAUHTR010001046.1:27500-40000 GCA_959609185.1 Schmidtea polychroa | reverse complement strand
ATTAAAAATATAAAATCGTTAAATTAAAATATAAAATCGTTAAATTAAAATATAAAATTGTTAAAATAAAATAGAAAATCGTTAAATTAAAATAGAAAATCATTAAATTAAAATAGGAAATCATTAAATTAAAATAGAAAATCGTTAAATTAAAATATAAAATCGTTAAATTAAAATATAAAATCGTTAAATTAAAATATAAAATCGTTAAATTAAAATAACTAAATTTTGGACATTGTCTGGTTTCATATAAACTTTGAATTTAATTGTATACAAAGTTTTATTAATTAATTACAATTAATTGGAGGTCGAGTTTAAAGTTTAAAAATGCCCAAGAAGGAATTTAGTGCTTGTAGTTTATATTTTATTATTATTATTATTATTATTATTATTATTATTATTATTATTATTATTATTATTATTATTATTATTAATATTATTATTATTATTATTATTATTATTATTATTATTATTATTATTATTATTATTATTATTAATATTAATATTATTATTATTATTATTATTATTATTATTATTATTATTATTATTATTATTAATATTATTATTATTATTATTATTATTAATATTATTATTATTATTAATATTATTATTATATTATTATTATTATTATTATTATTATTATTATTATTATTATTATTATTATTATTATTAATATTATTATTAATATTATTATTATAATTATTAATATTATTATTATTATTATTATTATTATTATTATTATTATTATTATTATTATTATTATTATTATTATTATTATTATTATTATTATTATTATTATATTATTATTATTATTATTATTATTATTATTATTATTATTATTAATATTATTATTATTATTATTATATTATTAATATTATTATTATTATTATTATTATTAATATTATTATTATTATTATTATTATTATTATTATTATTATTATTATTATTATTATTATTATTATTATTATTATTATTATATTATTATATTATTATTATTATTATTATTATTATTATATATTATTATTATTATTATTATTATTATTATTATTATTATTATTATTATTATTATTATTATTAATATTATTATTATTATTATTATTATTATTATTAATATTATTATTATTAATTATTATTATTATTATTAATATTATTATTATTATTATTAATTATTATTATTATTATTATTATTATTATTATATTATTATATTATTATTATTATTATTATTATTAATATTATTATTATTATTATTATTAATATTATTATTATTATATTATTATTATTATTATTATTATTAATATTATTATTATTATTATTAATATTATTATTATTATTATTATTATTATTATTGTTTCAGTAAATAATTCTAATTCAATCTCTTAATTACGGGTCATATCACGCTGTTGGGGCACTTGATGTTTCACATATGATGCTGGTAGAATAGATATGTAAGAATTGAGGGGGTAACCTACCATATGAGAATCAGACTCTATAAAAGTACGCCGCTGCCAAGAGTTGAACAGAAACAAACATTGAATGGTGTGGGCCGATAAATAACAATGCTGACCTTTTCTAATATTACTTTAGAAAAGAACAAAAGGCCTTGCTAAATTCATTTGCTGTGACACACTGATCGATGCCAATCTCTCTCTCTTTCTCTCTTTGTATTTTCTATAACAAAATTTACTTGTATTGTTTTGAAGCTATGTTCAGATTTTATTTACTTTTAGTCACTTTTATTATTAAGGATATCAATTAGGTTGGATGAATACCTTGATTTGGCTGGGGCTCCACTTGATGTCTCAGGGATTCTTATAAGTAGATTATTGTATTGAATGGGGGCAACAGGGTAACTCTCCATCATTTTTCTTTTTAGGATATCTTTCAATAGTTACTAGTTTATTTTTCTCATTATAAGGGTCCTAGAAATGATAAAAAGGAGGCCTGGTTACAAAACGCTTATGAAGATAAATGGAAAACTCTAGCTCAACCTTGGAAAACATTTTCTGTTGGAATGCTTTAAGTATATATGGGTAGGGGGATCTTATTGCTGTCTTGGTTGGACATTTGGTCAGATATTTGATATATCCCCCTTTGATAATCCATTCTTAGTAATATTAGGTTAGTTTCCTTTCATCAAGTCATTTCTTCACTAGACCGCAGCATTCGGACTTAGTACTCATGTGAAGTTTAATAATCCTTTGATTTGCTATGGACCAAGTAAAGGATTGTGGCGTTTGGAAATTATAAAGATCCATGGATTAAGTAAGACTTTTGGACGCAAGCAACCCACAGCCATTCTTTATAAGGTTTTATATGATTTATAAATTATGACGAACCTTTATATGTTATAGCTTGGAGTGGCGTTGGTAACATTGTTATTATTAAGGAAAACGTTGCGCATTGTGAGAATTCACAATTCGAAGAATGTTTGGAAGTTCATTTTCTCTTAAGAGAATCTTTACTGGTGGGAAAGATGAAAAACGCGCGACATAGAAGAAATATTGGAGATTTTGTTATTCAAGTTAGTTTATGGGAATTCTTTGAGATTTATCGAATAATGAAACATAGATCTGGAATGCGTTTGAAGGAAATTTACTAAAAAGTGTACCAGATGACTCGATAGATCATATCATTGCTTGCGATGCTTTCTGCACGCTCCGTGATGAGTACCTTGTATTGATACGACAAGATGAAATGCTAGTATGGAACATGGTGAACAATAAAATCATACAGACGATTAAATTGGCAAATATACAAAGTTGGAAAGGGAAACATGCGATTCAAGCAACTCAAAATATGCAAGACATTATCATTATGATCTTCCTTCCCTTCAGTGGAATCACACATTTATACACTTACAATTTCGATAATATTGTCCTTGGTTCTTGCTCCTTTCAATATAGAAGTTTTCCTTCTCAAAAAACCTTTTACACATTGATCTCAAACAACTCAATCTTGATTGGTAAGTTGTGTCATGCATGCCGTATTTTATTAAAACAATTTACAGCAGGCTCCTCTTGCGTCGATATCGTCCTTTGGAATTTTTCAAACGATTCTGAATCTATTCTTTCCAAAAATGACACGGAGCAAATTCAGAGAATTTTGAACTCACCGAGCGGAGACTTGATTCTCATTCAAACGAATAATGGGATTTCAATTTGGCAGACCCAATTCTGGTTGAAAATATCAGAAATATATATCTCTTCAACAAAGGTATGTTTAGTTAGTCACTATAAAATGTGCCTTTCTAATCAATTCATTCGTGCATATGTTGGGTTATTATTTAACAAGTCCGATAGTTTCTGATTCAAACTTTGTCACTGAAAGAGTAGAATTCACGTTTAAGTTACAACGGAAAGTTGCTAATAAACATTTAAATTGTATTTATCGCATTGCATAAATTTTTATATAAACATTGTAAATTAATAAATTAAATTAACCTTAAAAATATATATTACTACTTATGTTGAGGTCCGTAAATTAAAATAAATTTAAATGAAATTTAGGTTAATAATTTAAATAAAAAGTAAGTGAAGAAAAAAGACAAATAAAAGCGTGATCATGCACAGAATCGATAGTAAAGGAAAGGGTGATGGAAGCAGTATTAAAAAATGCCAAAAGCAATTACGAAAGGCAAGAATCCGAAAATCCGAGAAAAATCAATAAATGGTAAAATCATCGAAATCGAATTGGGAAAACCGGACAGGTATAGAGTAGCTAATGGTCAACAAGATGATGGTTAGGGATTTATCAGAAAATGGTTAGGAAGGGTCGAAAAGCATTCAAATGTGTAAAAACAGAAAACGTTAATTAATTAATTGGCTAATAGAAAACCCGAGCCAATGGAAAACCCGAGAGATGAAGAAAACTTGAGCTGGGTAAACAAGAAAAAAAGTAAACAGAAGGAAGATTTGGGCCTATTAGCTTGACACAATGATTAATTAGAAAAGAGCAAGGAGAAGATAGTGCGTGTAGAAAGGACGGAAGGGATATTAATTATCTTGGTTCGTTGGACCATTATGGGTGACAGCCGAAGCAGATATATGGAAGCGAATGTCAAGCGAGAGATTGGCTCGGCAATAACCATTTGTCATCCCGATTTCGAGGAGTATATAAGGAAAGGGAAAATCAGAGCGAATCGGCATTTTGCCTCAGCTAGGGTTAGAAGAAACCGAGTTAAGAATAGGCAAAACGAATTAAGGAGATTAGGGAAAAGAAGATATAGAATAGGAATACGGAAAGGTGAAAAAGAATCAAATCAAACAGAAAAAGAGGAAAACGTGGGTCAAGAGAATCTAAAGAAATAAAAGGTGAATATTATCTATTTACAAAGCATCAACGCCGAGCGGAGAATCGGTCAAACGTAACTTTGATTATTAATTGTAAAGTGGTGAGAAAAGGTTGTGAATTTTGTTATTTCAATATACGTTGGGTCGTTATTGTTTTGATTTAAAGGACACGAGGAGTCAAAGGGAACCGACTTAAATTAACCAAAAACCCAACACTTATTTAAAAAACTAGCCAGCATTGGAAATCAACATCAAAGATTAAAAGAAGAATAGCCTTGGAGATATTTGTTTAAATATTCAAATGACAAAAACGAAGTGTTAATTAATTAAATTGGTTTTTAATGGATACCGAAAATGATTTCGATGTCGTGGCTGCTAGCAATCACAGTTACAAGTATTCACTCGATTTGCACCTTTCTTTCGTCGATAATCGTTATCGTAAGGTAGGTTGACGAAGGGGTAGCCACCTTTCTGGTATGATACTCTATAATGTTTCTAGCGTCTTTGATTACGTGAATTTTTGCTAATTTTGGTTTCTTCGACCAATTAACAATTCGTCTCTTTTTAGATTTTCCTTTTATACTTTTCTAAAAAGCATTATCAAGATTAGTTTAATCTCTGGAGATTACCGACATTCGTCTAACTCATTGCTTACCCTTTATTTTCATATTCTGTTAATTTCCTTCCTAAATGGGTGCTCGGTCGAATTCGTTTCACTTTCTAATTAATCGGGTCTTTGTGCGCTCCTCATTTTCCTCATAATTCGGGTTTCGCGTTGTCTTGGGCTTTCCATTAGCTATTAATTATTTTTAATTAGTTTGTTATTTTATTATAACTTTTTCTAGAGACCCCTTCATAAACTTATATTATTGTTTCTGGGTTTGTCGCATGATTCCGCGTTCAACCACTGCCCATTTTCACGATTGATATTAATTTCTAATTCATTTTTTGCGCTTTTGTTATTTCGGAGTTTTTATTGATTTTTAGTCTTTTCCGTTTTATTTTGTGATTTTATACATTACCCCAACACATAAAAGAATTCTTGAAAGTTATCCATTCATTTCATTTTCATAGGCTACATTGTGCACCTAAGATCTTCACCAAGTTTCGATCTTGTCCCTTAAGAACATTGGATACATACATCTTTAAACTTCCATATTTGTTAAAGTTTTCGAAACAATTACCCTAACCTTGAAATCAATAATTATTGATTATTATTAGTCTAAAAATTAAACCATTGCCGATTTATATTTTTCCATCACTAAATTTCTTCAAAAGCTTTATTTATTCAAAAATCAATTTGAAAATAATTTCTTTCTTTCTAAATGATTTCATGAAATCTCTAATAATAATCAAATTGATAAAGAAAGATTCATTAGGGAGCATCCATTAAGGACGTCCCCCCAAAATAAGCACTTTTTGACCCCCCTTGTCCCTTTTCTGGAGACTCCCCCCCCCCGCGGACATCCCTCCAAAAACAGAAGTCCCATATTTTCAGACGAAATTTAGAACATAAAATTATAATATTAGGCAGATTATTTTGTTGCTGGTAATACATAATATTGTTTAAGCTTTAGTAAAAATTGTCCAAATTTAAACAGAGAATCCATTTTTTAAAACAAAATTAATGAAGCTAATATAGGCATCTGTCTTTTAATTAGTAGCCTAAATTATTTCAGTCTAATGTTTACTCGTCGACCATGGTGGTTGGGTAGGTATTAGGTTTAGTCTGAGGATGACCTAAGTACTTGGACCCCCTCCCTCTTATGGGACGTCCTTAATGGATGCTCCCTTATTGAAATAGATGAATTTATTGCTTATTTCGAAAAAAGATTCACTTATTGATAATGAAAACTTTTATTTAATATAATTGCAATTCCATTTTCAACTGATATTCATACTTCTCCAGTTGAGTTTCAATTAGAATTGAATGATATTCAAAGTGATAGCAGATTAATATCAGCTTTCTTTGACAGCGGAAATGATTTATTGAAATTTTACAACACTCAAATTACTCAGGAATTTAGCAATGAAAATCTTCTCTTTATTTGGTAGAGAATTGCGAGCAATTATTTTCAGCTTTCAAAATAATTAAAAATCAACACAGGAATCGATTACTAAATTCTAATTTAAATATTCAATTTAAAATAGCGATATAATAATATAAATGAATGATTTTAATAAAATTTTGAATTTTTTTTAAATTAACACTGGTTTACATCCTGTTCTTTTGTTGCATTGTGGCCATACGATATTTTATAATATAATAACTGGGTTGAGTTAGGAGTCCTTATGCCTCTGCTGATGAGGCCAGAATCAGTAGCAATACGCTAATCTTCACTTGAGGTTTAATTTTCTATTGCTAGATTTGTTCTATGGTATTTTCCAAAATGATCGGATCAACTTGTTTGCTGGCAGCTGCCTTAGAAGACGGATCGATATATATTTACAATGCCGGTGATGGAAAGCTTGTGAAGATATTTCAGATCAGCATTCCAATTGTATATATGAGGTTCAGTCATGACAATGCTAGCCTCATTGCCATGGCCGACCGGGCCAGTCATTACAGATTGTTTATACTTGATATTCAGTAAAAATGATCACTACCGTACCAGACATCCTAGAAACGAGAACATGGTGGAAACTGCAGACCTTGTGATATTTTCAGCCTTATTTCAATGGATAAAATGCTTTTGATAGTTTTGTCACCACCACTCAGATATTGTCTTTATTTCCCTTGTGTAAATATGAATTTATTCTTTACGAGAATTTATATCTAGTAAATGTTCGGCTTTCATGCTTACCTTCATGGATTTTCTAAATTTTGATTTTATTATTTTCCAGATTTCTTTCGATCTGGTTTTCATGTATTTTATATTTTCATAGCATTTTACATCTTTTAATGAGCTAGGTAAGTGTTGGATAATTTATATCATATTAATTTGTCAATTAATACTGGTCCGATTCGTCATGCTCTTTAACATCAAAATCACAATTTACACAACAATAGGTTTATTTATACTAATAGAACTACAATTACAGACAGTAGCCAATAAAAATGAGAGGTAATTCTAGAGGCTGGAATAGAAATTGTGCTAACCAATCGCTGTTAAAATATGCTGATTGTTTAAGAATTGGATTAAATAATTTGCCTCTATTTAGTTCCAAATTTTCCTTCAATATAATCAATTTCCAGTTCACTTAAACGGTGTTGATCAAGATTTTGCATGAAATTGAGTTACAAATAAAGTTTCAATATTGTTGCGACTCGGAGATTGGAATAGTGAACTGGAGAGTGAGATTTTTGTTCCTTTTGAATCTTTAATAATTTCAATGAAAAGAAAAATCACTTGATGAGGAAGTCAATGGAATCCCGTCTGAGGGTTGAATTATTTTATATGGTAATAATAATGGATCAGTTGCAGAAATTTTAAATACTTATTTACAATTTTTCAAAGGTTTATTCCTGTTCAAGATTCAAATGCAATAGGGGGCACTGGACAAATCTGAAACATCGTCGGAAATAGAAAAGTCGCTGAAGTGGAACTTGGCAGAGAAATGATTTATGATTGCTGAAGAGTCAAAGAAGAATAATAGAGAACAAAACACAAGAAATAGCAAATAATGTCTCGGGAGCAATTTCTAGGACAGGAAATCAGATTCAAGGTCATATGGGCTGGCGCTGAAATTCAGCTATCTATCAATTGGCACAAATGAAATTGTTAACAATACGACATCCTCAATCATTATTTGCCAATCGGGTTAAGCCCAACGAGGATGATCTACTAACTGCAACAATTATAATTGCGGTCTCAAAGGTAACCGCATCACCATATAAATGAATAATCATTACCTAGTTTTAAAATTCACGGAAATGATAAATGAAAATAAACATAAATTACAAGCTATAGATTGTCACAAAAATGACATAGGGACACAAATAATCGTGGCAATCAAGGGAGCAACTGAATCTCCATGGCAACCGATAATCTATATCTAATAGTCAGTAGACCATGGTAATAAATGAAAAGAAATGACGAATATTTATTAAAGAAAGTCATAGCAACCGTCATAGCAACAGTAGAAGTGAATGATAACAATAAAGCCCTGTGAGGAGGAATCACTGGAACGAGCGGGCGCGTCACGAGCCCTTGATCTGATTGAGTGCCCGGCGTTTCTGGGCCTCGGACAATCTGGGGCAATTGTCAAACACCCGATAGAGCAACTCGGACAGGAATTGAGATGTGTAAGTCGGGGAAATCGAATCGACCATCTCGAATGCGGCTGTGAGCTCAGCGATTGGCTGATGGCGGCCGCCAGCAACGCGCGAATAAACGGCCTCGAGCTGAATGGGGCGAGTTAATTCATCTCTCTGTGGCGGTATCGATTAATTACGTCTTTCAGTACTGGCAGGATCTGATGGCGCAGCGTGTGTGACGCTTGCCCCCCTCCGGTACGAGGGGGCTCGTGGGCCGGTGGCACATAGCTGGAGCGCGGCCCGGGGGCGTTTTTGGGCAGCACTTGGACACTGCCTGGTGGGGGCGCGCTGCGGCGGGCATCTGGGGCGAGCTCATGAATCCCTGGGGGGACAGGGGGACCCGATTCGGTCCCCCTGGTGCTCCTTGTGCCGCTGGTGCTCCTGGTCCCCCTTGTGCCGCTGGTGCCCCTTGTGTTGCCCCCGGTCCCCCCATGAGACTCACACGGGGCATCTCACGCAGCAACACCGCCGGCGCCGCCTCGGGATTGGTTGCCATGACTGCTGCTCCACTCGCCTTGACGGTGTTGAAGTTCCATTTGAATGATTCCTTATCCCGCGCTCCTTGCAGCCTGTGGTCATCATCGGGAACCCTGGAACACACAGAGAGAGAGAGAGAGAGAACATAATCAACAACAACAACAACTAGCAGCCTTACAGTCCATCATCATCAGAATCACTGTCACCTTGGTTCTCCGCCTCCGCCCGCCATTTCTGGTACCGCTCGATCAGCTCCTGTAGATATGCGGTTTTCTTGGCATTCTTAATGAATCTGTGATGGAGCAGCTCCTTTGCCGAGGGCCTCTATCGATCTCACAGTAACAACAACAACAACAACAATGCCAATAAATCAAACATTATCTGGTTCTTTGTTCAAGCAGCAATCGACGAAATCTCGGAATAGTCTAGTAAATGATCCATCGAGTTGCGGTGAGGGATTTTTGGGAATAAGGAACAGTACTCGCATCGGGTGTAGATTAGAATGAGGAGGTTCACCCTTTGCTAGCTCAATTGCTGTGATGCCCAGTGACCAGATATCAGCCTATCAAACCGCAGGATTCAAATGAACATTTATAATTCATTGAAATAAGAAAATAATTACTAATATTTCCCTTTTAACTGACCTACTTTTATTGGTTACCTCAGTTACCGGGATGACCTTGTGTGTGTATGTGTGTATGTGTTATGGAGACTACTAAATTGATTTGACCTACATCGACTATATCTTAATTGTGTTGTCATGGCAAATTAATTATATTTCGGTTGCTATGGCGATTTGACCTCATTTTAGATCTTATCGACAGTCAGCATTTCTAGATAAATGATGTTGACAAGTTCTAGCTAGAAATCTGTATGTGAGAATGCAATGCATTTATTGCTTAAGACTTTTGAAAAAATACATAACAAATTAATATCTAAAAATAAATTACAAAAATAAAAAATAATTAAAGAAAATTTAAATCAAAAAATTTATTAAGAAAGTAAATAAATAAAGTAAAGGAATAAATTTAAATAAGAAATAGTTAGAAATAAATAAATTAATATTTAATTTTGCATTTATTTTCTTTATTTTACTTTTTGATTAATTTTTTATCTAAATTTTTTTTAATTATTTTTCTAATTTAATTTTAGATATTAATTGTTTTTGGTATTTTATAAATTTTTAATTTGTTGAGGTGATTATATCCCTTATCTTTGCTCGATGTTTCTTTTATCAAATCTTTTAAAAGCTCGCAGCTCATTGGAGAATATTGAAGATGGAAATGGCTAATAAAGGTGAACAGTTGAGAAATAAATGATTGGACAAATATCAGCAGCAATGCTTGGTAAACCCTTAGCGTATATTATAGGCATAGCACATGTTAATAACTGGCTATGTGACAGGGTGACCAGCTGGTAGTCAGGTTCAATATCAGTTATTCACTCCTAGATTGTACGATAGATAGCTATATCTATATCTATATAAATCGGAAGTTTATCAGTATCGATGATGACAGCTGGGTAAACAAACAACCAAATCAAGCATGACAGCAACTGGTCATTGGGAATGAAATAACTAAATAACAGTGTAACATATTAGGATCTCAAAAAGAGCATTGCTTCATTGCGTGTCGCATAGGTAGATTGGAAGATGTCAAATCAAAATCACTAAATGTCACAGGAAGGCTTATGAGACAAATGAGAATTGCGAATGGGAATCAATCGGGCAGGGAAACCTGGACACCAATAATCTCACATTGCCAATGGATATCAGGAAGGTTGCAGGAAATAAATAACGGGGATATCCTACAGGAAACTCCAGATATCAGATAGATAGAGCAAGTCAGATATCGGGTGGAATTATACCAATCAGTTAATGGAATGCGTATAACAAAACCTATCAGAACACACGAATGCAATCCGTAACTGATATATAGGCATCCGGCATCAGATATAAATATCACGGCCGCATGGATGAATAGAATCACAGTTACACTGTGAAACACAAACTAATCGATAATATGGGATAGCCAAGCACCTTTTGTCAGATAGTTCATGACCCTGTGCAAATGGCATCGTTTGTTGGTCCCTTTCCAATTAGAACTGATATTATTAATAGGCACAAGATGAACAGCAATAACATATGCAGATAAATATACAGATAGATATAGATATAGGTTTAGAGATATAGAGATAGAGATAGATATAGATATAGATATAGATATAGATATAGAGATATAGAGATAGAGATAAAGATAGGGATATATATAGAGAGATAAAGGGATAGATATAGATATAGGGATAGGGATAGATATAGATACAGAGATAGATATAGAGATAGATATAGGGATAGAGATAGATATAGGGATAGAGATAGATATAGGGATAGAGATAGATATAGAGATAGATATAGAGATAGATATAGAGATAGATATAGAGATAGATATAGGGATAGAGATAAATATACAGATAGATATAGGTTTAGAGATATAGAGATAGAGATAGAGATAGAGATAGAGATAACTATAGATATAAATATAGATATAAAGATAGAGATAAATATAGATATAAAGATAGAGATAGATATAGATATAAAGATATAAAGATAGATATAGAGATAGATATAGAGATAGGGATAGAGATAGAGATAGATATAGAGAGATATATAGAGATAGAGATAGATATAGAGATAGATATAGAGATAGATATAGATATAGAGATAGATATAGGGATAGAGATAAATATAGAGATAGATATAGGGATAGAGATAGATATAGATACAGAGATAGATATAGAGATAGATATAGATATAGAGATAGATATAGGGATAGAGATAAATATAGATATAGATATAGGGATAGAGATAGATATAGATACAGAGATAGATATAGAGATAGATATAGGGATAGAGATAGATATAGGGATAGAGATAGATATAGAGATAGAGATAAATATACAGATAGATATAGGTTTAGAGATATAGAGATAGAGATAGAGATAGATATAGAGAGATATATAGAGATAGAGATAGATATAGAGATAGATATAGAGATAGATATAGATATAGAGATAGATATAGGGATAGAGATAAATATAGAGATAGATATAGGGATAGAGATAGATATAGATATAGGGATAGAGATAGATATAGATACATAGATATAGAGATAGATATAGGGATAGAGATAGATATAGAGATAGAGATAAATATACAGATAGATATAGGTTTAGAGATATAGAGATAGAGATAGAGATAGATATAGAGATAGATATAGAGATAGATATAGATATAGATATAGATATAGATATAGATATAAATATAGATATAAAGATAGATATAAAGATAGATATAGAGATAGATATAGAGATAGAGATAGAGATAGAGATAAATATAGATATAAATATAAATATAAAGATAGAGATAAATATAGATATAAAGATAGAGATAGATATAGATATAAAGATATAAAGATAG
>CAUHTR010001046.1:0-20000 GCA_959609185.1 Schmidtea polychroa | reverse complement strand
GAATTCATCTAAGTACGAAGGAATGAAGCTACATCTAGTCCCAAACATATACTTAAATTTCCTTTTACATAAGGCCCACGAACCTTCTATTCCATTAGTGTTAACGCCGGTTAGGGGATCAATAAAGTGTTCCGAGTGATTCACCCACTGGTGTACATACGGTCCCAGTCTAGCTAAAGGTGTAGGTGCATTTGGGTTTCGTCGGGGACCACCAGTATAGGTCGAGAATTCATCGGTCCAAATAGTCGTTCCCGGAAGTACAACACGGAAGTACAATATATATGTTCATATATATTATTTATATTATATTTATATATTTATATTTTATATTTTATATTTATATATTTATATATTTATATATTTATATATTATATTTATATATTTATATATTTATATATTATATTTATATATTTATATATTATATTTATATATTTATATCTATATATATTTATTTATAAAAAAGTGGCCCCCCTATTGTATACTTATACCAATAATTAGTTAAGCAATTAGCATTATTGACCTTGAAATCGTACGCAGATTGCTTGATAACCTCGGGGGCCATCCAAAATGGGGTACCTACGAATGTGACTCGCTTGTTGGTTGTGTTTGTCAACTGGCCAGCCACACCGAAATCTGCCAATTTCACATCACCATTTTCTGACAGTAAAACATTCGCAGCTAGAACATTTATTATTTCCACAATTACCATCACAATTTCAATGGAAAACCTTTAATGTCGCGATGCAATTTCTTTTGCAAATGAAGATAATCGAGACCCTTTAGGATCTCTCTTAAAATAATCGCAATATATGTCTCATTCAGTGGGCCGGGCTTCATTAAATCCATAGCTGATCCGCCTCCTAAATACTCCATAATAATCCACAACTTGGTCACTTTGAGATAAGATCCATAGTACTTCGTTACATAAGGACTGTCGCATTGTGATAATACATTAATCTCTTGTTGAATATCCTCAATCTCATCTTCGGCTTCTTCCAAATCAATAATCTTTATCGCAACTATCGTTTTGTCTATTTTATTTACACCCTTGTGAACTTCGCCAAAAGAACCTTTCCCGATTCGTTCTAATACATCATAAACAGTTTCCGGATCGACATTCTAATACTTAATAAAATCAGGTGCTACAAATCATTATAAAACAAACAGATCGTATATTCATATTTCGATCTGGCATAATATGACAAAAAAACAAAAAAAGTCAAATTTATTAATTGCAAGTCAATTAATTTTAATTTTTAGGACTATTCAAAAGTTGTTTAATGAATAAAAAAGTAGATGAATAAAACAACTGTTAGAAAGTTCAAATTTTGAATAATAATATAAAAGTAATTTTAATAAAAATTGTTATTTAAAATGAAAATAAAATATTATAAATTAGTTATAAAATTTGTGCAAATTTATTATTTTGAAAGTTTGAATTTCTTAAATTTTTAGGAAATTTTATATAAACTTTCATAAGTTATTTAGAATCAAAAATGATACCGGTATTGGATGCACTAGTTTAAAGTCGTTTACTGCATTAGCTCACAAGCATTAGAAGCATCTTATTTGGTCACGCATTGGAGAGAATCTAATATTATCTACTGCTACAGATATTGTGGCTTGTCTGCTGGGACCACAAGCTGCAAAAAAGCTTGATGTGGTCCAATTGTCAGATAACACCGTCTAACGATGCATTCAAGATTTATCTTCTGAAGTAAAAATGATCTTTATTCAAAAGATCTAGCAAAGCAGATTTTTTGCGATTAAGTTAGATTGGAGTACCGATGTTACAAACTTTGATCAATTGATGAATATATATTAGATGTGAATATGAACAGGACTGTTGCTGAAGAATTTTTGTTCTGTGAGTCTTTGTCTGGTCGGACTAACTGCTAATGAAATATTTAAAAAGTTAATGATTTTGTTTTACCCAATGGACTAAATTGTGAAGATTGCCTTGGATATGCTCTGATGGGGCGGCTGCTATGACAGGAAAGGATGGTGGAGTAAGTGGTCAAATCTAACAAGTTGCACCGGGAGCTAAGTTGCCACATTGCAGTATCCACCCTGAAGCCTTGATTGCAAAGCTATGCCTTTTATACCAATCTGTTAAAATAGCTAAATTTATAAAGGCACAGGCTCTAAACTCGCGCATGTTTTCCATAATTTGTAGCAAAATGAGATATGAACACAATAAACGTTTTTTGCACACTGAGGTATGATGGCTATCTTGACTTTTTGAACTTTGCTTTGAAGTTCAAATCTTTCTACTTGACAACAAATTTGAAACATCCATTTTTTTGATGAATTGTGGTGGTTAATGCATTTGGCATATCTGGCGGATATTTTCAGGAAACTAAACGAATTAAATTCCAGTTCACAAGGAAGAAATATCACTTCATTTACTGTGAACAACAAAATAAATGCAATGGTGAAGAAGCTTCAGCACATTTTGTCAGATTTTGAGCAATCTCATTTTTAGATAGTACAACAATTTCCGTTGAAGAAATTGAAGAAGATTTATGTTATTTGATAATTTCACAAAAGACAGGAAGAGTGCTGCTCGAACACTAGAAATTTTTAAATTAGACTTTCAAACGTGCAAAGGCCAGGCTTATGACAATGGTGCCAACATGGCTGGGAAATATAATGGAGTGCAAGCAGCATTGAGAGAACAAAATCCTAACTGGATTTTTGCAGCGTGGAAACCATACATTAAATCTTTTGGGTGTCGATTTTGCTTAATCATGCAAAAATGCAGTAGCATATTTGGGACAATTCAGCAAATGTTTAATTTATTCAGTGGTAGTCCTCAGAGGTGGGATATTTTAAAACCACATCTTCTGGTTTCATTGAATGGAATGTCTAAACCAGACGGTCTGCTCGGATTGGGGGTGATAGGCCTGTTGGACAACATTTACTTTCACTGAAAAATGCTCTGAATGAACTCGAATCCCTTCATTTAACAACACAGGCTAAAACAGAACTCTATGCAATTCAAAAATATATTTCCAAGTTCGAATTTATTATGATGTCTTCCCTTTTGATGAAGCTACTAAAACTGATGCATGAAACAGATTTGATCATTGAAGCATATGATGCTACTCTAAACATTGAAAGGAATAACATTGAAAGTCTTACTAATGGCATTCGCTGTTTGCGCAAAAAATGGAATTAGATCGTGGCAGAGTCAAAATGAATAGCAACAAACATTGGCATATCAGATAAATTTTCCACCAATCGCCATTTACCAAGTGAAGCTGAAGCAGAGTTGTGGTTCAAAGTCAATGTATATTTTGTCATCATTGGACTCGGTTCAATCTGGGGTCACACGTAAATTGCAATCATTGCCAGAAATTTGTTAGATTTTTGGATTCTTTGACAATTTAAAAATTTATGTGACGAAGATCTAGCTTTGGCTGCTGACAACTTACACCAGCATTCGCACAAGATCTTGGCGAGGAGATTTTATTTGTGAAAAGAATTTATGATTCGAATGTACGCCAATCATATTGCTGAAAGAAATAATTGAACTTAGTCTGTCTGAAGTTTTCCCAAATCTTACAATTACACTACGTATTTTCATCCGTTTGCCAGCATCAGCAGCTTCCGGTGAACGTACTTTCAATGTTTTAAAACAAATCAAAAATTACAATCGTTCGACGAAAACCAAATTTTCTGAAATAAATACGGCTTTTTCTGAAAGAAAAGCATTTGTTAAATAAAACAATTTAAAATTAGTTCAATTTTGGATATTAAATAACTCCTTAAATAATTTTATCATCGTATGATTCAAACGTTTTGTAAAAAGTTTGTAAATTTTCAAGAACCAAAATTTTTAAATATATATTTTAGGTTCGGTTAGGGGCCTCATAGCTTTGAAATGGCCCAGGCCTCTTCTAACCTGTGAAAGGGACTGATTGAATTATTGGTGTCGCTGTAAATTGGTAATCAATTGTGTTAATTAAAAAGAATTTAATATTCTTTGGAGTTCCTATTGGTGTTAAACAAGGCACGCTTAAGAGTCAGATAAATAATTGGTAATATTAATTTTCACCTACAATCCCTACAATATGGTTATAAAATTTCCGAACACTTGTAGATCATTGAAAAATTTCTTAAGTGGAGGCTAGAAGGGGGTGTCATCACTAATTACAAAAACTGTGATTAAAAATATTATTAAAACTGTTGTCATTTCAAAATTAATGAACACATCGTTGAAATTTATATAATCAAAACTATGATAATTCACTTGAAAAAGGCAGTGCCGAAAATTCGTGAATATCAAAAACACATCGATATATTACTGATTTATAGTCAAGCTTTTTAATAAATACAAAACTAAGAAAGTAATTATTCAAAATCAATATAATAAAAACTATTAAAAAAATTTATAAACAGAATTTATTGCAAAGTTTTCTGTATTTTCGGTGACATAATTACAAATTTGAAAGCAGCCTCTTGCCAGTTGAACAAATGAAATACGTTGCAATATATCTACGACATAAAATACAATTTCAAACTTATTTTTATAGGCTTTCCAGAAGCAAATTTATGCAATTTCATATTGAAATGCGCCTATGTGAAACCCTTTCAACTCGAGCCCTCAAAGCATTACTATTGAATTGTTACGCTGCAATTTATTTGTTCTCCTATTTGTTTTCTTCACCTGGAACCCTTACCAAGGTGGGATATTACAATTTGAATTCCATAATTCTAACCATTCAACTCATTTATATAAAAATCTGGAAACTTTTTTTCGAAATTCGAAGAAAAATTTCATAATTAAAAATCAGAGTAATTGGGTCAAATGTCAAGGGAGAAAGAATATTTTCTCACGAGTCTTTTATAATCTTTGTCTTATTTTTAGTTTTACAAATTGCTTTGCATTGCATTTATATAATATCATTCTTTTCCATTATGTAATCGGGGGAGGCGCTTATAATGCGTTACTTTCTGTGAATATGATTCAATGTCCAATGATGGAATATAGCATTAGAACACAAGAGAAAGGAAAATGATCAACTTAATGAAGGGTTATCTAAGTGTTCATGAACTACTGACCTTCAATGTAATCTGCCATTGACACATAATTGAGATCTGTATTTGCATAGTGACGTAATACCCTTACTCGATGACATTCACGGAAACAACAGATGTTATAAATTATCAATAAAAACAGTAAATCATTTATTATATTGCACAATTGTGGACACAGACGGAAATAAAATAACATTTTTTGATTGGTTGACAATTTGATAAAATCACAGACTGCTTGTGTTTGATTGGTCGATGGCATTTCTAAATGATCCACATCAATAATTACTATGGACATTGAAGACAAACCGTATTGGAATGTAAAATAGAAAGGAGGCAGGTAGTGGTGGTGATGGTGATGTTGGAGGGGGTCATTATCAGACAAACATTTTATTATTTGAAGGCCTGAAAGTAGAATTTCTACATTTGACCAAGCAAGCAAATGATATTATGCAAGCCACGATAAAGATAACCCCGAAAAATGCACTGATCAAGAATAGAAATGAATTCGATTTCTCTAGAAAAATGAATTAAATATTAATTAGCACACAAAATTGCACATAAATAATCAAATTGAATCGATAATAATAACCTGACAACTAGATTGAATAGAGATATTAATATATATATATATATATATATATATATATATATATATATATATATATATATATATATATATATATATATATATATATATATATATATAATCCGAGGATTTATAAGGTAATTACCTCACAGATATTATTAACAGCGCCCGATTTCCCTAGAGGTTATCTAGGCACCAAGATCAAGAGGGGCCGTAATTCAAATCGTTAGCAAAATTCTACGCATATGACTAATAAATAAGCATTAAAGATATATAAATGAAGTTTAAGGTCCTTCCCAATGTGGAATCAATCTCATTGAATATTTTATCCAGCGAAAATGAGACGTTCAGAAAAATCAATTTTAATGAACTTGTAGAAGAATTCTGCTGCGAAAGAAATTTGAGAAAGAAAATGTATATTTAGCCCTACACGGATTGAATCGGTTCTTACATTTATTAATTATTAATATTAAATTTAATATTATATATGCAATTTGATATCGATTTATTTTATTATCGGCGTAATTTTGTTGATTATTGATTTGCATTATTATTGATTTCCTTGTTGATTTCCGATATTATTGATTTCCACTATTATTGATTTCCACTATTATTGATTTCCACTATTATTGATTTCCATTATTATTGATTTGCATTATTATTGATTTGCATTATTATTGATTTCCTTGTTGATTTCCGATATTATTGATTTCCACTATTATTGATTTCCATTATTATTGATTTGCATTATTATTGATTTCCTTGTTGATTTCCATTATTATTGATTTGCATTATTATTGATTTCCTTGTTGATTTCCACTATTATTGATTTGCATTATTATTGATTAACATTATTATTGATTTCCGATATTATTGATTAATGTTATTAACAGATTTTATTATCGATCATGTAACTTACAAACTAAAAATGCGAGGTTAAAGGGCCTCATATATATATAGAAGCTATCGATTATGTGGCAAAGAGAATTACATTACATCATATGATATTTATCAGGTCAATATATGAGCATATTCCCCTCAAATGATCAGTTACATCAGAGCCAGGCATCCTATAGAATCATTAATAAATCATCCACCTCACCTCCGATTGTAAACTCGACAAACTTGCTCATTTGCTTGATGGGAGATCCAATTATTGCATTGTTGATAGAACATGAGAACTTCCATTTCGTATTCCTTGGAGCTGTCGACTTGATATGAAGGATTCCCTGATCATTGTCAATATCAAAAGCTGGGATTGAAACGAGCGGACCGGATTCCAATCTCCATTTAGGGATAACTAGCGGATATCCGGTGTTGACAAAGCATTTTATGCTGGTTCCATTCATCAGGAAATCTCTGATTTGCGGCTCAATATGGAGTTGCGTTGGCTGATCTAATGGCAATGGCAATGGCATTAATAATGAATCTTTCTCCATTTCATTGCAACTTACGGAAGATTTTCATTTTCTTGATAACAATCTCATTGTTAATTATACAACCGATTTGCTTTCCATGATCTTTCATTCTAGCAATGACGGTTGCTGATTGTGAGTTGTCATTGTCATTGTCATTGAGAGATATCAGCTGGAATTGCTCCAATCCCATCAGCTTGACTCTGGCATTCCTGATCCGCCGCTTGCTTGGCATTTAATGGTACCCTCTGAATCAGGATGGAGCCCCCCATCTAATCCATCACGAGTTCTCATTGTAAGCTTGATATTCCAATGAAGATTGAGATTGACAAGTATTTCTGTCATGAAATATTTCTGATGTCCATCTAAATTGCTTATCACGTGACTTTCCTGTTCGCCACTCGCTTCCAGGGAGATAGAAAATGGCGAGAGTTGCGAGATTGGATTGCCTATCGAATCGTAACACGACAATAATATCTTCACGCGTATCAGTTTCATAAGATTCCAAATGGAAATGTGATCCATTGATTGGGATATTTGATGAAGGAATCATTCCAGGATGGATTGCCAAGCGTTGCAATTCCTTGCCTTCATTCATCAACCTGAAAATGATGACATCGTGCTTGGCTAATCGGTGTCCATCCGATATAAATTTCATGCGAAACTCTTGATTCTCGAATACAGGGAAAGTGCTGATTGAGGTAACATCGAACAATTTGCACTCCACAATCAATATTACCTTCAACATAATTAAAGCACCTAAATTGAAACATTTTCATATCGAACTCAATTAAATTGTTTCATTAATTAATTTATCTCACCTAAAAATTTATTATTCATTTGTTAAATAATTTTCATAAGATATAATTTACTATTAGGTGATTAAAACAAATGGAATTTTTATTTAAAAATTAAATATAACTAAATATTATTTAAGATAATTATTATGAAAGTATTTTATTTTTATTTTTTAATTCACTGAAAATAATAATTATATTGTATTTATTATTATGATTAATTTTTTTTTTAACTTTTTGTCTTACAATGTAAAAATACATTTATTGATAAATATATTTATAAGCCTAAACTATATCTCAATCATGAAAAAATGAAGGGGGGGGGAGGTTATTACCATTACATAATCGATTATACTAGATTAGTAATGAATATTTACATATGGTGCACCCTTTCTGAATGATATTTTCTGTATCACTCATAGAAAAGCACTTCATTACATATTTATTAAAACAGGGTGCACAATTAAAGTGCATAGAAAGTTATTTTCTGTTTCTCATATGAATGCAAAATTCTTTCTTTGAAAAACCATAATTCCTCATTTCCAATGCTTACCAATGTTTACCTCGTATCCCCGATATTTATGCTACATTTGGTCAGAATTAAAGGCATAATGAAGGATTTAAATATGGGGCACCCAGTAATCAATGGCGTCATAAGTGCTGTGAAATCGATGTAGTCCCTGGTAATTATTGAATTTATTGATTTTTAGCACTCTAATTTATTTATTTGATTTTGTTTAATTAAATTAATTTATTATTGACTTATTTTTAATTTATCAGCAATTGATTTGTATTATTAATTAAAATAAATTGATTTGTTGTCATTGTTCGAATTGATAACCGATCAGAATGAGATCAAACCCTGAATAATAATATTTTTAATAATAATAATATCGATCAGCGGCAATTATTTCGATCAATTGTGCATTGTTTATTTTCAATTGTTTTCTATTGATTTTCATTACTGCACTTTGTTGCACTTTGGTGATCCTTATCTCTGCACTATTATTTTGATCTCTCTATTGTGCAGTTTTTATTTGTGCAAACTACATTATAATTAGTATAATAATTACCATTATTATTATTATTATTATTATTATTATTATTATTATTATTATTATTATTATTATTATTATTATTATTATTATTATTATTTATGAATTTGTATTATCTTTTTCTCTAGTGAGTTGTCGGCAAAGATGTCATTAAAGAAACGAAATGAGGAAAGTTTTGAGCTAGTAAAGGGAAATCGAGTTACAGAAGAAAGTAATTGTCGCTCGCTAATGAATGGGGAAATAACCTTTTAAGTTCTCTAATCCCGACTAATAATTTAATACCTCAACGCATTTATCCTTTTCTTTTAGACTTATTTCATTTACATATTCCTCAATTACATTTTGCATCTCAACCTGACTGTGAGCCCATGTGAAAATGTGGATTTTTTTATTGTGATTCGGATATATATTTCAGGTTTTGTTGATTTCATTTCACATTTACACCTAAATTTCTATTCGAAGTATGAATTATAAAGGAAAGAGGGGGGGGGGTCAATATTAAATATAGGATGTCTAATAATATTTTAGAAGGATAATATGTTAACCCTTCATTCAAAGATTTGACTGCCTGACTCTGCTGGAACAGGGTTATCCTGGAGTACCCAATTCAGAGCAAATGTAAACAAGGTATAAATGGCAAATCGTGATTATATAGAAACGGAAATAAGAAAGAAAATAGAGATAAATAAGTAGACGAGATAATGTTATTTGACAGATAGATATTATTGAAAGAGAGCCTATAGCAATGGAATTATTTATTCAAATTTCCAAGGAATTTATTTATTTTATTGTGAATTGAAAGCACCAGTGTTGTAAAGTCAAAGTAACACAAAGCAATTAATCTAATTATAATAATCTATTTATTTAGGGTTGGGCTCAATAAAACAATAGCCATAAGGTCTAATCAGTAAATAATAATTAACGGTAGAAGAACCTGGTTCTACTCGATCGCGCAAATTTCAGGACTCTCCCCCTCTATCTTGATCCAACCTTATTAGTGCAACGCTGCGAGACAATTATACCAAGCCTGTGGCATCTTTCACTGGGTACGGTTTGTATAACCTATATCTGTTCTTTATTCTTTAGTTTTGAGTTTTATTTATTTTGTATATTGTAAATACTGTCAATAATAAAATATATTTTTGAAACAGAATTATCAAGTGTTGCCTCATTCAATTTATATTATTATTTATACCTACACGCTATAGAGTTTATCTTCTGGAGTCAGATAAATCAGTAATTTGTGTTTGATATCTTCGTTCACAATATCAATCGTAACATATTTACACTTGCAATTTATCGTGTAGCATTCTTTCAAATTTATTAATCAATAATTCAGAGATAATCAATAAAGTGAAGATCAGATTGTGATTGTGTTGATCAATAAATTTTAATAAATTGTTGAGAATTCACTGTTGATGCCAGATGAATATCGGTTAACAATAGGATCATAATATTGGTCCAATTGACTCGCATTATATTCATTTACATGTGAAACTTTTGTGTATCATAGCACTAGTGCTATTATTCTAGTTCACCAGCTCGCACCATTTAAATATAAATTAATAATTGCAGCAAGAAAGATGAATATAATGATGGAAATAATGATGAATATTGTTTCATATGATAGCGTCCTTGCGTCCTAGCTACATATCATATAGATCATATAGGGGAATGTAAAGTAAGAATATTCCGAGTTAAGTTCATAAGATAAATAATATTATGCCTACCATGTTGTTAGTGAGGAAAATTGATTATAAGGGTAACCTTGCATCGAAATATGGTAAAGGTCGTCGTCACCCCTTACGTAAATATATGTTAAAGTCATACAAATAAGGAAATGTAGGAGAGAATCAAATGATCCTTGACAGCAGCATCCTTTGCAAAATTTTGATTTAGTTCATCAAACCAATAAATATAAAAAACAAACAAACGTTCAGCTACAAATATTTATTTAATAAACATTTCAAATGTATCTGTCGGTGTCAGTTCAGGCCGGGATCATCTGAAACGAAATATGTGAAATGAAATGAGCAAATATCATGCAATATAGTTAATTATATTTGATAATATATAATTATAATCATTATAAACTTCTTTAACAATTAAGCTATTGGAAATCCTTTCGCGCCAGAAACAGAGGAGCTAGCTAGAAGCGTATACCTTGAATTGCATCAGAACTTTGGTTAAATGAAATTTCTTTTTAATAATCTTTTTTTAATTGCATTTTTATAAATTTTTCTTCGATCATCTTTGGTTACAAATAATTTTTTAAATTTCTAATATTTTCAATTTGTGCATTTAAATCCCGCTGTCATTTCCACCAATCAGCTGTTAGTATTGATTTCCTTCATCTGGACTTCAGGCAGTCAATCAATATGTTTATTCATTTAACACAAATTTTCGGCACAGACTTTTTCAAGTGTTTGTTTAAACCAGGTTGGCATTAATTCAACCAATGAGTCACCTTTGATGGATAATATTTCTAATATTAATATGAATATATAATGTTTATTATACATTTTCTAGATGAAACGATGTATTAGTTATGACAACACCTGGGTAATATTTCCAATTTCATTAGGCTATCGGATCATCAAGTTCCTAATTAAGTGTGACATAGTCTTAGTTGATTTAGTTTTGGACCCGCTAATGGTCTAGCAAAACTGTCGAATATCTATTAATTTTGAAGTTGAAATATTTGGACAGATTCCAGAAGTTGAATTTGTCCTGTCACGAACCGGGCGGAAATGGGTAAGTATGTCATGCAAGGAAATGGATTTCACTTTCTTCGGATTATATATTTTTCATTTTCATTTTCTATTTAATGAATCACAATGAATTATTACGCTTTTGTTGTCTTCATTGTGACCTAAAGATGGGGAGTGGAGGGGGATTTTGATATATTCTCTTATTTACAAGTTTCATTTATAGCGTGCGGTGATCAAAATTATTGAAGAAATTCATCAATCCGAATTAGAAAATTTAAATTTACACAAATTAAAAGTGTCCCAATCAAAGAGTAAAAGTATAAAAACATTAAAGACATAGAGCGAAAGAAGTGAAAAATGGAATTCTGAAAGAATAAAGTAATGTAATGGTGAATTATAGTCTAGGTCCTTCGTTTGATCCCAGTTTGAGCTCAACAGTTTCCATAGATTTTATCTTTTTGTTGGTGAATTTTAAGATCTCACATGTTCACCATTTCATATTTTAGCGTTTGCCTGGACACAAAAACATTTGGAAGATCTTCTATATTGTCTCATTTATATGTCCGGCCTCAAGATCAACGAAGAGCTGGTTCAATCACCTCAAGATCTTTCATTGTTTCTGTTAATTATATCTTTAACAGGAATTCCCAGACATTTTAAAGATTTCCTACGATATTTCATGAAATACATATCTTTATAAGTTGTGTTGAAATTCATTAAATTCTTAGATTTGTGTTCACTAGATTGAACTTGTCCATTGTCAATCGAAATAATTCCCCGGCCGCTTCTCACTCTCGCAGTGAATTCCTATTGATAATATCTCTGTTCAACGAGTCAATGATCGAATCACTAAAAGAATGTTTCATATCACACTTCATCGATTTTATATTTGTATTCGGAATTCTGCATTATTCAAAGATTTTGCTTTATCCATCATTTTGTATAAAAAAATAAACTGTATTAACAAATGCAAAAATTCCCACAAAACAATTCACAATATCAATTCACTGTTAAGGATGAAAAATGAATGTAAGTTCTTTATTCCAAATGTAACTATCAAAATAAAATTCAAACCAAATCCACGAATAAATTTAATTATATCAAAATGTGAGTAACAAAATTCAGTAAAATCGATAATAATTCAACAATGAAAGATTCGAAACAAACGCGCAGACAAACGCGATCAGAAACAAAAGAAAAACTCACACACAGACGCGATAAAAGATCAAAATTCCAAACGCACACACAGACTCGAGCACACAAAACTAAATAGACACACACAACAGATAGGTCGAAACAATCATATATACCCAAAACAAAGGAGCTTATGATATGAAGCTTTGTAAGGACAAATAGATATGATGATTTGTTGATTCAACATTTATTTGGCCTTTTAGCTCTATTATATTGCTTGATAGCAAAATCACCTGGTGACAAGAAAAAATTTATTTGGGAATACTTCATATTGATGTATTCGAACAAACTAAAACTACATATGTTCTTGGTAGTTTCAGTTGAAGTTCCTTGCCCTTTTCTGCTATTTACTCAATGTATGGTCGCGTTTTTAACGGAGGTTGGACAAATATGAAGAGTAACCTGATTCCAACAGCATTTCTCCCTCAAAATATGACATAAAATAAAAAGGAATTGATCAAGGAAGAAAGATATCATTTTATCCGCAGTGAAATGGTAAAGTTGGAATATTGCTTAGAAGTCACGTAAACTCTCAAAGTTCATGCTAAAGATGGAAACAAGACATGGCTTATGCAACTGTTGCATTTCAAATGTCTCAACAATATCGGTTGAGCTTGTCTTAGGGACTAAGCTTTGGCGGCTTGGTGATAACGTAATCGCACTAACATCAAAATGTGGTAACGAAGAGCCGGATAATTACATTAAGAGGTTTCCACATGCAGTAAAGTCTGGCTACAGAAAACAACGGCTAAAGACAAAATTTTGACTGGCGACCGCCTTCGGGCAACAGTAGAGTCCAAGCGCATCCTTGAAGGGGAACTATTTAGAATTTTATTATAATGAAATTTATCGATTATAATTTGTTTTAATATACAATTTGTGATAAAAATAGATCTTTCAAATCTATTCTAACTTGAATCAAGAGTTCAAACGTATTCGGAGGGAGGTCCGATTAGTATCCGGAATTTCAGTACGCAACGACGGCGCAATTATAATTCTATAATTAAAATAGATAACCAAAAAAATTAAACAAGTGGGAAAGGGAGAAATTTCACGAGTGAATAAAGTTTATAATAAATATTGTCAAATGGCGGAAAATGGAGGGAAATATTTTTCTAGATGGTAGAGTAAACAATCTTGTTTACCGAGACGACATTTTCTACAAGTGTTATATATTTATCTTGTGGGCTGCCGCGGCTGTTAATATCCAATTGTCCTCCTTGTTCACACGAATGACACGCAACCATTGCCCAATTCTAGAGCAAATATTGTTACAAAACCAGGAAAATAGGAAAGATGGTACAATTTATTATTTAACAACTGTTTCTTTAAATTTTACAATAAATAAAAAACATTTCTTTAGTATAGGACTTTTCAAACTTTAATGTATTTCCCAGTAGGAACCAAAGTGGCAAACGGTAGGTTTTCAATTGTTTAATTTTATGGTACTTAATATTCACATAATTTAGCATAATATTGAACTATGCCCGTATTTTAGCCCCCCCCCCTCCCCTCCTATGAACAACATGCAAATTCCAAAACCTATAATATAACTCTGTCTGGCCATTCTGAGCTCTTATTAATTGAGAATTGATAAACTAATCTACTTAGCAATGTTTAATGACAAATGGATACAAAATTCATTATGAAATATTAAATCAATTATTAACCAATTAAATGATAATTTAAGCATTTTGCTGCGAATTATATATTTAATACAAATGAAAAAATTTCCAACTATGAAAATAGTGCTTTTCAATCCTAAATCAATTATTAATGAAATATTACCAATTAATACTAATGCAATTTTTATTAACCAATTGAATTTCTTATAATTAATAAATATTTGCATTGGAAAATTAATAATTAATTGATTGGCAATTAATTATTTATGAAATAATAATATATATTGGCTACACCTGTTTAGGAAGGCTAATGTCATTTTTCACAAATATAAGTTCGGTTTATGGGCAATAAACTGTATGGTAACGAGTATTTCTTTAACTCATACACTCAGAAGGTAAACCTTTAAGCCTTATTCTTCTCTTTTTTAATGCCTAGAATTTCTTGTTGGTATACGAGAATCAAGCTCCTTGCGTCATAATATAGAGTTAATGTTTTTTAACTATCTAAAGGCTTAGTTTCTTTAATGCTTACTTGATATTATCCGATAATAAGTAACATGACATATATTGTACATCTCCAATCTTTAGGGTCATAGAGGAATTTTTTTGACTACTCAAAAATGATAGGAATGGGTTAGACAAGCCATATTGAATGTGAAGGTCAAAAGAAGAAACTGAAGAATCTTTATAATTGATCAGACAAAACCTTTATAGGGCCTAAACATGGTCTACGATTTCTATATTTGGGACCCTAAATTAAATGTTGAAATATTATTTTATTATTATTTCTTGCATATCAACTACCATATTTCAAAATCAAACACAATTACACTTACCTTCTTTGACTTTCCCATTCGTCCCAGTATGACGGTACTGATAGTCTCTTGTGTGCTGAAGATCTGAAAGGTGCAAGTTAATTATTTCATATGTTATGATCAAGTGGGTTTTTTATTTAATATAAATTTGCAGTAGTCCCCACAACCTTTGCTATTCAGTATATTACCAATAAAAGGTCTTAAATATTTGCATCATACTCACTCATTTCAGCAGCCAACTAACCTTTCAACTGAGGTTATCCTATCTATCAAACCTAAGATAGGCATAGGTATAAACGTAACGGCTTACCATCAACCTTACATGGTGCGCTAAGAATTACCCCTCTGAATAAAGAGTGTTCCATTAAAATCGCAGATACGTAGGAGACTATAGCTATGTCTCAGAGATGATATTTTAACAGATGTCATAAAAATATATTTATTGTCACGTTTGGAATAATATTTACTCAATGTGTGACCTGCAAAGGATTCCGCACCCCTTCCATATGTCTACCAATTACATAGGCTTATAATAAAATTTAAGAAATACCTTTTTTTCCTTGACTCCCATTCATCGAAATAAGTTGGAACAGATAGACGTTTGGAATTCCTAAATAATCTTGAAAATAGAAAGGATTTGATAAATAGGAACGCACCTCTTGCTGGTATCTATTTCATCCCAATATGTTGGAATTGACAGTTTCTTATGGATGCTCCTAAAGAGAGAAAGAAATTATCGGCTCGGACATCTCAATGGCCAAATGTATGACATTACCATTATATAGTTAACAATGCCTTTGAAACTTAATATTTATGAATACATTTAATCGGGATAGAAATGGGATAAAACGTATTACATTTCCCCGGAGAATTTCGATACGAATAATGTAATGAGCGAGACTCGTTGGCGGCGGCTGGAAATATTATTTTGGGAAATTTATGAAAAAATATGTCTCATTAAATTTATTATAAATTAGAAGGCCCTTCCGTTCTAGGACGGAGTTTTTCATTCTACGTAAGTGTTTAGGAAGCCCATGAAAAATGGTTAGAAAACGATTTGTGAATTATGCTGAGATGTTACTTGATGAAGGGTAAACCTTATTGTTAATTTGAGCAATTGAATTAGGACATTTATAGACGTATAAGTGGGAAAGGATGAAAGACCAAGGATATTATTTGTATAATTACTAAAAATAATTTATACCTCCCGGATTCCTAAATGAGGTAAAAATAAAGATTGATAAAAATTAAGCAGAAGTGGTTTATCTGGATAAATCGAAACATTCAAAACTGTGAGCTCTGACGTCATGAGATATTCATAACTAGGTCAACTGAACTATTATCAGCTTTCAGCGGCAATTCCACAATGAGCTAGTGAGCATACCCACTCCAATAAATCCAATATTGGCTGACCCAAATTTTGCATCATTCAATAAGGAAAAAATGATTTTCAAAGAAAATTAAAATAAAAATGTCATGTTGATAATTACAATTTTATTTTTTAATTTTATTTTTAATGTAATATTAGTAAATAATTGACAGACGCGTAGATTTGATAAATTCTATATGTTAGCATCTGCTGGAAGACGAAACAATTCTACATCTTACCGTTTCCCATTTCCCATTGATAATTGTTTTAATCAAAATTTTTATTCGGCTCCTTCTTGCATTTTAACATCACGGTTATTAACAAAATAAAAACAAAAATGTTTAATGGATTCTCTGTAGAAAAACAAATGGAAAAGGGAGACACGAAATCCTCTCCGTCATACAATTAATGAATTGTCCCAGAAATCCTGAGAATGTTACAATTATTACCCAACGAATCTCGAACATCTGGCGGAATGAAATAATTATTTTGTTTTTATTTATATTCTCCTTGTCCATGATTTCTCTGTAAATCACTCGTGAATAAGGAAGAATATCATGGAAATTATTCCCTTTCCTTTACGACTGCCATTTCAGGTTTATTGACAGCAAGACCTTTTTTTGTTAAAGAAACTTTTAATTAGTCGCTTTGTTGTTTTCTCACTGCTCATTTGTTGTTATGAAGCGCTACAAACAGCCAATGATATATTAGATTTTATTGATATCATTTACACACTAGCCTTATTATTATTATGATTACCATTATTACCATTATTACCATTATTATTATTATTATTATTATTATTATTATTATTATTATTATTATTATTATTATTATTATTATTATTATTATTATTATTATTATTATTATTATTATTATTATTATTATTATTATTATTATTATTATTATTATTATTATTATTATTATTATTATTATTATTATTATTATTATTATTATTATTATATTATTATTAGTATTATTATTATTATTATTATTATTATCATTATTATTATTATTATTACTAGTAAGGTTATTATTATTAATGAAATCCTCAGGTAAGAAGAAACGATGAAGTCCTATGATGCTTCCATATTGCAAATCCTGTCCCAATTTGAGACCTAAATCTTATTTAATCTGCCTCATCATCGACGGGATAATATTTCATTCCCCACCTTCGTTAAACAAAATAATCCCCTTTTAAATTCTCTATTTATTTATTATTACATTTCAAGTAATTCTCCCAAATATTTGTGTAGGAATTATATAAAGATGTCTGGGAATTCCCAAATTTTGAAACAAATCCTAATGCGATATAAATATAAATAAATAATAAAATGTAAAAAATTGAAATTTCCATTCTGAATACCAAATGAGGAAGAATTTCTTTGTAAAGGAGAAATGTTTTAAATATTTAATATTTCCAAGTCTGAAATTTTGTTTGGAAATTATGATTTTTCATTCTAGGTTTGAGGATGATCAAAGGGTTGAATGAAGGAAATTGGGTTGATGCCCTATATCCCATCGGTTACGGTTTGGTCTTATGCGGAACTGCAGGATGTCATGAGGGGCATGGCATGACTAGGAACCTGACATGTAAGGAATACCTCCGATATTATATTGTAAGTTATGGGAGATTTGGGCCTCACTATTGATAGCAGCACAGGATAATTTTTATTTTTTTGCCTAGAGATTTACTTAGGCCTAGAATGAATTTTAGATGGTTAGAAATCAAGTCTTTAAAAAAATTATTATATATATTTAACCCTTTGACGACGAATTAAAAAAAAGAAATTTCTGTAACTTTAACGATAGAAATCAGCTCTATAGCTTGTTGAAAACGTGTAATGTTGATTTCAAATTTTTCCTATGCTGCAAATTTGAAATTTGAGTGGGGGACATATATGTACCACTAAGTAAATGTAAGGCAAAAACTATTATTGCATGCAGTTTTATAAAGAAAATATAAACTTATACACAAAAAAATAAATGTGCTTACCTTATGATATAAATCATTCCCAAAATAAACAATAATGTAGGTATTATAACCATTATTTCACAAAGCACATGCTGTAAACTGTGACAACGAATGAAATAAAATGTTACGTTTGCTAGCCGACAGAACGTATATTAACGAGTATAGACGAAATTAGTCGAAAATAATATAAACACGAGTGGGACAAGCGTTGGTTGTAATAGCACAGAGAATAAGGCATCTATATTTTTTTTAAATTGACTAAGGTTAAGTTAATGTATGATATCGTATTTTTGTGACATTGCATAACACAATTTGCTATTTCTGTCAAATTTCTGTTACATAATTACACGAAAAGTAGAAATTAAAATTTTATAACAACTTTTAATTTTAATCAACAAAATGGCATCTTAATTCCAATGCTATCCGAAAATGAGATTTTCTCTATCAAATGATGATTAATTTGTCCAATTTCACCAATGACCTTTTATAACCTTTATTTTGTTAAATATTGGCAACATGTTGCAATCGATTGCATTTATTGATTTGAATTTGTGCCGAATAGTTATGGTAACTGTCAATAAATTTGGGAAAGTAAAAGGACTTCATGCGGACAATGTTAAAAAGCCTAAATTATTATATTTATTTCGCCTAACAACGCATCGAATATTCGTGACATTCGGGTCGATTTATTAAAACAAAAGATGGCGGAAAGATTTGTGGATAAATTCCAACGAATGGCGACTCGAATGGAGAAAATTGGGTTTATTATTAGATATTAAGTCAACTGAATTGGTGTAAATTAATATTAATAAATATTTATGAGAATTAAATTAATTAAATAAGTAATAGTAATTAAAATATAAAAAGGAAGCAAGCGTGAATTCAGAAATTTAAACAAGATTTAAACAAAATGCAAATTGTCTGGAAACAGACTCAATAGCAAATTATTTGATTTAAACAAAATTATTTTTTGTAATAATTTTAATAAGGAAATGAGAAATTAATTAATTAAATTCATTGGGAGTTCTGTGACAGGAAGTGTATTAAATGTTGAAATATTACTCGTAAACGATTTTCAGGGGTTAAATTCCATTATTGGAAAGGTTTGCCCCAAGCAGCAGCATACGTGAGATGGCATTTAATTATTTAATTAAAAATTAATTAAAATATTTCCATAGCAACAATTGGCGGATTTCTCATGTAAATATTGACAACCAAATTTTGCATTATTTTCCATTTTAAATTTATCTGAAATTATGTGAAAGAAATTGTTTAACCCAGATTTAAGGAGTTAGTTTGACTGGGCTTATGATATGTAAGGTTGGTTCATTGAGACGCTTCGCTAAGGTTAAGGGTTGTCGACATATCGTTCTAGAATCAACGTGACCTCAGTTCCAGAAGGAGACCTTATAGTT